>JAVJIF010009231.1:0-150260 GCA_038442645.1 Agave tequilana | reverse complement strand
AGAATTGAAGCCGAATTCCCGTGAAGGGCTCTAGAACTTCCCTCTTTGATTCTCTAGATTATGAGTTGAGGCGCGTAATTGCTTTCTTATTGAGATGAGTAAAGACCGAAAAATGCAAGTAATAAAATGGATGCAATAATGAAGTGCACACAAGAGATATCACAAGATAGAAATGTAAAGCAATAAAGATCAATAAGGAAATCAATCGCAAACACAAAGGATTTGTTTCGATGTTCGAGCCACCGCTCTACGTCCCCGCCTTCACCACCGTGAAGGTTTTCCACTATATCCACCGAGGAAATTACAAAAGGTCTACCGAAGACCGGAGTACCGAACTCCACCAATCCAACCCTCTCCACAAGAGGAATCTCAACATAAAGAACAACAAGTAACAAGGTGATCAACAAAGGACCACACACTTCTCTTTTACAACTCCTAATAGAAAGAGGAAGTATTTTGACTCAAGAAGTGTAGAGAAAAATTCAGTTGTAAAGTAGTACTAAATAGCTTGAAAAACAACTGAAAACTAGTAGCCAAGAATGCACTTAGAAAATTGAAAGCCTTTGAAAACTTTTCTTTTCTTTTTGGAAACTTGAAAACAAGGGGTTTTCTCAAATTTTGCAAGTGACCAATGCCCTCTATTTATAGGGATTAGAGGAGATCTAATCATCATTAAAGCTAGCTTAATAGGTCAGAAAATAGCCCCCAAAAAATCAGAGAGATCAGACCAAAACATCTCAATCAAATCCTATGATGAAAACTCTGAAAACTAACCATTGGGGCTGCTGGCGGCTGCCGGTCGACCGGCCCGGTCGACCGACAGTCCATTGGCAAACTAGCCGTTGGACTCGGGTCCGGTCGGTCGTCCGGCAGCCAAAGAAAAATTTCTCTTTGTTCTGTCGGTCGACTGGCCCGGTCGACCAACAAAACCCGAGAGCAAAGGGTTTTCAGTCGGTCGACCGGTCCGGTCGACCGACAGACGTGCACAAATGTGCACGCCAAGAACACAAGGCTCGGTCGACCGGTCCGGTTGACCAATCAAGCCTGAAATGGATCCGGTCGACCGGTCGGTCGACCGACTGCTGAAATAGGATTTTTTCTAGGAAATTTTTTGAACTTTGAAAAATTTTCAAAATAATTTTGTAAGGCTATATGATTAAGTATCATGCTATAAAGGTTGGTATACATGATATAAACAAGATATAAAATTATAAAAAAAATTTGAGTCATGTATAACCATCAAGACATGAACCTAAATCAATTTCCCAAAACAAAAACCGTATTTTGAAAAATGAAGGTGTGCGTGTGTGTTTTCTTGAGCCAACTTAACATAACTTATTCTTTAACAAACTAATTCTTACAAAGGTGATGGGTGACTACAAGGTCTTCAAATAAGGGCTTCTCCACGGAATGTTGCATAGCTTGAATCCTTGAACCCGAATTGAGTCATCTTGAGTCAAAAGATCCCAAATTGAGTCATCTTTAGAGAAGAACACAACATGAATCCTTAGAACCCTGAAACACACTTAAACACTAGAAAAATGATTAGTACAAATAACTATATATGTTTGTAATCATTAAACTCAAAAACCGGTTGATTGTAACCTTGGGCCAACAATCTCCCCCTTTTTGATAATGACAAAACATATGAGTTATTTAAAAAAATGGGAAAGGAGCTTGGAAGCTCCCTCTCAAATCATGCAATATAAATGAATGGCAGTCTACATAAAAGGTAGAAACTAAGAATTTTGGCATAAGAAAGACATAGGAATACAAAACATATTGCTTAAAACTCTTAACTCAAAAACTAACCTTTTATAACTCAAAATTCAAAACTCAAAAATTTAAAACTCAAAACTAACTTGTTATAACTTAAAACTCAAAACTAACTTGTTATAACTAAAATCCAAAACTCAAAACTAACTTACTCAAAACTAACTTGTTATAACTTAAAACTCAAAACTCAAAATTAACTTTTTCTCCCCTTTTTGTCATACATCAAAAAGGGTAAACATTGTTTTAAAAAAATTTCTTCATGATTCCATAACACAAACATTCAATTCACCACAAATAAAGGAAAATCTAGCATAGTCTAGTGGTTTTGTAAAAATATCGGCAAGTTAAAAAATGGTAGAAACATAATCAATGTCAATATCACCTTTCTCATAATGATCTCTAAGAAAGTGATACCGAATGTCAATGTGCTTAGTCTTACTATGTTGATTTGCATTTTTAGTGATATAACTAGTACTAGTCACAAAATATTTTAATATGGTCAAAATGCAAATCATAGTCAAGGAGAGTATGTTTCATCAAAGAACTTGTGCACAACAAGCTCCGGCCGCAACATACTCCGCCTCGGCGGTTGAGAGGGCTACCGAATTTTGCTTTTTGGAAGACCAAGAAACAGACAATTACCAAGAAATTGACATGTTCCACTTGTACTCTTCCTATCCACTCTACAAACCGCATAGCCGGCATCCAAAAAACTCGTCATGGAAAATTGTCCAGTCTTCGGATACCACAAACCCATTTCAATGGTGCCCTAAAGGTATCTAATAATGCTTTTTACCGCAATCAAATGGGACTCTTTAGGACACGATTGAAATCGAGCACAAAGACATACACAAAATATAATGTCCGACCTACTAGCCGTTAAATACAACAAGTTACCAATCATGCTACGGTAAAGCTTAATCTCTACACTTGTACCTTGTTCATCCTTGTCAAGCTTTGTGGTAGTTGCCATGGGAGTTTTGCTTGTCTTAGCCCCTTCAAGCCCAAATCTCTTGATAAGTTCCTTCGTGTACTTGACTTGATTGATGAAAATCCCATCCTTCCTTTGCTTGATTTGGAGACCAAGGAAGTAGTTAAGCTCACCCATCATAGACATCTCGAATTCTTCCTTCATGCATGATTCAAAAGCTTTGCAAAGATTTTCATTAGTAGAACCAAATATGATATCATCCACATATATTTGAACTATAAGTATATCATTTTTAACATGTTTTGTGAACAAAGTAGTATCTATTTTTCCTTTATTAAAATCATTAGAAATTAGAAATGAAGAAAGTCTTTCATACAAGCCCTAGGGGCTTGTTTTAAACCATAAAGAGCTTTGTCAAGTTTGAAAAAAAATCCGGACGTGTAGGATCAACAAACCCAGGGGGTTGTTCAACATACACCTCCTCTTCAATAAATCCATTTAAGAAGGCACTTTTTGCATCAATTTGAAAAAGTTTAAAATCTTTATAAGAAGCAAATGCAAGTGTCATCCTTATGGCTTCAAGCTGTGCTACGGGTGCAAAGGTTTCCTCAAAATCGATACCTTCAACTTGAGTGTAACCTTGGGCCACTAACCTAGCTTTATTCCTAACAACATTTCCCGACTCATCCAACTTGTTTTAAAGATCCACTTAGTACCAATTGTTGATCTATCGTGGGGCCTAGGAATAAGATGTCAAACTTGGTTGCGCTCGAATTGATTGAGCTCCTCTTGCATGACTAGCAACCAATACGAGTCGCCCTCGGCTTCGAGGATGTTCTTTGGTTCAAAGTGAGAAATAAAAGCATAGTGTCCATAAAGATCATGAAGTTTAGAACGAGTAGTTACCCCTTTTGATACTTCACCTATAATACGATCCTTGGGATGATGTGAATTGTATCTCCAATCTTTTAGAAATGGTTGAGTAGTCTCCACTTCAACTTCTTGAATTTCATTTTCTTGAACCTCATTTTCTTGAACTTCATTTCCTTCATCATCCTTTGGCATGTCTTCAATAGTAGGTGAGTCCTTCAAAGTAGCTTTCTCCATGTCTTCATTTAGAGAATCTATTTCTACAATATTCCTAACAAACACATTAGATTCCTCAAACTTTACATGTATAGATTCTTCAATAGTCAAGGATGACTTATTAAAAACTCTATAAGATTTACTAGTATTAGAATAACTAACAAAAATTGTTTCATAAGACTTTGCATCAAATTTTTCTAAATTATCTTTAGTATTCAAAACAAAGCATTTACAACCAAAAACTTTAAAGTATGAAACATTTGGCTTTCTAGAAAAATAGATCTCAAAAGATGTTTTTGAAGTATTTTTGCATAAGAAAACTCTATTGTGATATGTAGCAAGATGTGTTAACGGCCTCGGCCCATAGATAATGAGGGAGACCATATTCATTTATCATTGTCCTAGCCATCTCTTGTAATGTCCGATTTTTCTCTCAACGACTCCATTTTGTTATGGAGTTCTAGGACAAGATAGTTCATGCTTAATTTCATGTTCTTCACAAAAAGTGATAAAGGGTTGGTTATTGAATTCGCCACCTCTATCACTTCTTATTCTTAAAATAGAAGAATCTTTTTCCTTTTCAACTCTTTTCTTAAAGGCTTGAAAATATGAAAAGGCTTGATTTTGTATTCTAAAAAAAAAAACCCAAGTAAAACGCGAGAAATCATCAACTAAAACAGAAGCAAAACGATTCTCACTTAGACTTTTAGTTTGAGTAGGACCAAACAAATCCATATGGATTAACTCCAAGGGTCATGATGTCATGATATCCTTATTGACTTGAAAGAGGACTTGGTTGTTTCCCAAGTTGGCACGCATCGCAAATGCGGTCCCTTTTAAAGTTCAAGAAAGGAATACCTTTCACCATTTCCTTATTGTTTAATCTAGATAGATTGTCAAAAGAAATGTGGCCTAATCTCCTACGCCACAACCAAGAGTCATCAACGAGGGCTTTCAAACAAGTAGCATTGCATAGCATATTAGACATGTCAATCATGTATACATTGCTTTCACAAAATCCGAAAAATATACATGTGTTGGATTGTCTATCAATAACTCTACATGCTATGTTATCAAAAATAACATCAAAACCTTTATCACAAAGTTGACTAACACTCAAGAGATTATGCTTGAGGCCATCAACTAAAACAACATTTTCTATTAAAGGAGATGTACCAAGTTTAACATTACCAATACCAATGATTTTTCCTTTGGCATCATCTCCGAAGGTGACGGTGACACCTTCATGGTATCTTGATAGGGTTGCAAAGTTGTTGATATCCCAAGTCATGTGCCTTGAGCAACCACTTTCAAGGTACCACAATCCTTTACGTCATTGGGCCTTGGAATGTACCTACATCATTTAACAAATTTGTTGACTTTGGTACCTAAATTTTCTTGGGTCCTTGAAAGTTAGTATTCCGAACCAAACATTATTATGCGATGCATTAAGCCTATCATAGCAAAATTTAACCAAATGACCTTTACGACCACAATATATGTATGAAAAGACTTTACCATACATGAATGCATGATGTGTGTGCGGAGTGTGGACATGTTTAGGGTGCTTGGCATGATGTAAAGGTTGTGATTTATGAACATGAGCATGAATAGCATGTGAATGTTTCTTTGGACTTGTTTCTTAGGAAACATAGCCTCTAGACTATTCTTATCAAATTCACATTTCTTCAAAACTACTCCTAATGAATCAATTTTCTCTTTTAGCATGGAAATTTCATTTTCATCAATTTGTGAAAATTTACCTTTGCAAGAAATTTTATAGTTATCAAAGTCCTTTTGGGTAGAAACAAGATTAGAAAGCAATTCATCTTTTTCTTTTATAAGAGTGAAAACTTTATGATTTAGAGATTCATTTTTCTTTTTCATTTTCAAGTATCTCTTTTTGAGAAAATCATAGTTATGAGATAGTTCTTCAAAAGCTTCTCCTAGTTCATCCATGGATAGATCACAATCAATGAAAGTATTGAGAGTTACCTTGCTTGTGCTTTCATTTGCCATGAAGCACATGTTGGCAGGTGTCGACTTCCTCATCGGATTCACTCTCTGAATCCCAAGTAGCCTATAAAGCTTTCTTTTTGTATGGCTTCTTGGAGGTGGAGGGCTTGGCTTTTTCTGGACATTCCGCAATAATGTGACCTGGCTTTGGCAATTGAAGCAAATGATTTTCTTCTTTTCTTTACCTTGCCATCTCCTTCTATTTTGGAACTTTGCCTTGTTGTACATTCTGCGAACATTCTTTACAAGAAGAGAAAGATCCTCATCATCCTCTTCTTCATCATCGTCGTCGGAGTAATTGGAAGAACTCTTGAAGAAAATAGCTTTCTTCTCGGGAGGAGCCATCTCTTCTCTTGCTTTTCTTTCCTTCTCATGGGTTTTGAGATTCCCAATGAGACCTATAAGCTTCATTTCTTCCTTGTCATTGAGCTCCTTTAAAGTAGTGGTTTTGACTTCCCAAGATGGAGGGAGTGCGCGGATGATCTTCCTTACTTTTTGGTTGTTGTCAATCCCGTCACCTAAAGAAGAAAGTCCATTAGTAATCTTTGTAAATTTAGTAACCATATCATCTATGGTTTCATTCTCTTACATAGAAAAATTTTCACATTGGGAACGAAGAAGGTCGATTTTTGCCCTCTTAACTTGTGAAGTCCCTCATGAGTGACAAGTAAGTGAGTCCAAATCTCATGTGCGGATTTACAATGAATGACTCTAGAGATATCATCATCATTAAGGGCTTGAAGTAAGGCATAGTGAGCCCTAGCATTAGCATAAAACTCCTTCGTGGCAATGTCGGACAAAGTGTCCTTATCACCGGGGGTGCACTAAAAGGCTTGGTCACCACCTTTGCAACCCGACTCCCTAAGGATTGCAAAAATACGGTCATCTTAACCTTCCATATGGGAAAGTTAAGGCCATCAAACTTGGGTGGGGTCTTAATTCCTTCGGCCATTTTTACTGAGTGTATGAGGATGAAAATGAATAGAATGATTAGCAATATAGGATCTCTCTAAGGTTGTTAAGCCAAGAGCCTAGAGACCAAAGCTCTGATACCAATTGAAAACACCTAGAGGGGGGGTAAATTGGTGTTAATGCTAATCTAATGATCTTTTTAAACAAGTATGTGTATATGATGCAAACGGTCACTCAAAATAAGAAATTGAAGCCGAATTCTCTGTGAAGGGCTCTAGAACTTCTCCTCTTTGATTCCTCTAGATTATGAGTTGAGGCGCGTAATTGCTTTCTTGTTGAGATGAGTAAAGACCAGAAAATACAAGTAATGAAATGGATACAATAATGAAGTGCACACAAGAGATATCACAAGATAGAAATGTAAAGCAATAAAGAGCAATAAGGAAATCAATCGCAAACACAAAGGATTTGTTTCGAGGTTCAAGCCACCGCTCTACGTCCCCGCCTTCACCACCGTGAAGGGTTTTCACTATATCCACTGAGGAAATTAAAAAGGTCTACCGAAGACCGAAGTACCGAACTCCACCAATCCAACCCTCTCCACAAGAGGGATCTCAACATAAAGAACAACAAGTAACTAGGTGATCAACAAAGGACCACACACTTCTCTTTTACAACTCCTAATAGAATGAGGAAGTATTTTGGCTCAAGAAGTATAGAAAAAAATCAGTTGTAATGTAATACTAAATAGATTGAAAAACAACTGAAAACTAGTAACCAAGAATGCACTTAGAAAATTGAAAGCCTTTGAAAACATTTCTTTCCTTTTTGGAAACTTGAAAACAAGGGGATTTTTCTTAAATTTTGCAAGTGACCAATGCCCTCTATTTATAGGGATTAGAGGAGATCTAATCATCTTTAAGCTAGCTTAATAGGTCAGAAAATAGCCCCCAAAAAATCAGAGAGATTAGACCAAAACATCTCAATCAAATCCCATGATAAAAACTAACCGTTGGGGCTGCTGCGGCTGTCGGTCGACCGGCCCGGTCGACCGACAATCCATTGGCAAACTAGCTATTGGACTCGGTCGACCGGTCGGTCAACCGACAGCTAAAGAAATAATTTCTCTTTGTTCTGTCGGTCGACTGGCCGGTCGACCAACAAAACCCGAGAGCAAAGGCTTTCAGTTGGTCGACCAGTCCGGTCGACCGACAGACGTACACAAACGTGCACACGAAGAACACATGGCTCGGTCGACCGATCCGATCGACCGATCAAGCCTGAAATAGATCCGATCGACCGGCCTGTTGACTGACAGGCCTGAAACAGGATTTTTTCTAGGAAATTTTTTCAACTTTGAAAATTTTTCTAAATAATTTTATAAGGCTATATGATTAAGTATCATGCTATAAAGGTTGGTATACATGATATAAATAAGATATAAAATTATAAAAAATTTGAGTCATGTATAACCATTAATACATGAACCTAAATCAATTTCCAAACAAAAATCGTATTTTGAAAAATGAAGGGGTGTGTGTGTTTTCTTGAGCCAACTTAACATAACCTCATTCTTTAATAAACTAATTCTTACAAAGGTTCTGGGTGACTACAAGGTCTTCAAATAAGGGCTTCTCCATGGAATGTTGCATAGCTTGAATCATTGAACCTGAAATGAGTCATCTTGAGTCAAAAGATCCCGAATTGAGTCATCTTTAGGGAAGAACACAACATGAATCCTTAGAACTTTGAAACACACTTAAACACTAAAAAATGATTAGTACAAATAACTATATATGTTTTGTAATCATTAAAACTCAAAAACTGGTTGATTGTAACCTTGGGCCAACACCATTGACTCTAACTCTCTCTCTCTCTCTCTTTTATGTTATGCCTTGCATCATTTTATATTGCTCATTCATATATTATATGCTTGACTTGTTTGTGTGTGTCTCACTTGTGTTTAACCAAGATAGCTTTATATAGCACCTCAACTCTTATTCAGAGGAATCAAGAGGAGTTAGTCCAGAGTCCTTCACCGGAAATTCGGCTACACTCGTTGGTTACACTAAGTGTGTTGCAATTTAGTTTTTAATTTCTGCATTTTGTTCATTAGATTAGTCGTACACCTATTCACCCCCTCTAGGTGTACTTACAATTGGTATCAGAGCCTACGCTCCTGATATTAGATTTAACCACCTAGGAGTGTGATCTTGGTTTTGCTAATTGATTGGAGTTCATTATTGTATCATTTTCCATTACCATATTATGCTTTATATAGAGAAAAATGAGATTTTTATTGCTTTTTTTGCTTTTTTTTTAGGTCCAACTTTAATGGAGGTGAAGGCCCATCAATAATGAATTTTTAAAGGAATTAAGGGATTAATTAAAGAGCCCAAAAGAAGGAGCCAAAGGAGAAGCCCTTGTCTGGATTCATCCACGGATATTCCCTACTTTCTAGAAGGTCCAGCAAGACACACGGAGGATAACAGAATGTCAGAAGAAATCGTTGGCACAACGGCCAAGATTCTGCCGCAGAAATGCGGCTCTGGCCGCGGATCCGCGCCAAGCATCTGGCCGTTGAGCTAGCGTTTAATCCCACGGCTGTGATTTGAGGACCTCACCCCCTGGATCCTATAAATAGACCCTTAGGGCCTCTGTAATCGAAGAGGAGAGAAGAGCTTTGTATTTTTGAGGGAATTGTTAGGATTTTCTCTAGTTTTTCTTTAGTTGCTCTTGTAATTTTATTTCTCCTTCTAGAATTCAGTAAAGAGAGAGAGAGAGAGTGAGAGTGAGAGATCTTGTAATTAGAGAGGTGACAACTCAATGCAAGAATTGATCATTCTTTTTTCTCATCTTTTCTCATTCTAGTGCATTGTTTACTTCAAGCTTGTATTACTTTTGCATTACCTTCTACAATGAATTGTAATTTGATTTTTACTTCATTGTCTAGCTAACTTTCTAACATGACTAGCTAACCTCTAACTTTACTAACTACTAACTCTTGAGTGCATTCATGTGATTCATTGGATGCTTTATTGTAGTCTTGCAAATTTCAAGTCTCTATTATCCCCAATGAAGATGAGTTACTTTTATTCTTAGCAAATGCTTGTTCCCATTCCATATGATTCATGTGAGCCTCATTTAGAGCCTTGTCTTTAGAACAAGTACCTTGATGGAACATGAAGATGGAGCACCTAACTATGTTATTGATTAGTAGTACAACTTTCTTACTTTAATGCTAGCTTGAGTATAGCTTTGATGGACTAATGAATCTTGTATTTTCTTTCTTAGCATATCCTTGAGTGACTATCCTTGATTCCATCACTGAAAATCTATCTTGGGAGCCAATGAATCAATGAGGCGACGAGTCAAGCCAAGAAGATAACTCATCCTCTACAGGGGACAATATTTTGACCAAACAAACAAGATAAATCTTTGCCGATGAATCAACATGAGACATGCATCACCCTATGAGATTAGTAAGTTAGTAAATTAGAGAGTTAGCTAGTCATGGTTTCTCTCCCTATAGTCTTTCAAAGTTTCCTTTCTTAAAGTTCTCTTTTCAAGCTACATCCAAGTTCATTTCACTTTCCTTTCCATCCTTTTCCTTTTTCTTCAACAAAACCAACAAAGAATTTTTCATCTACTTTCTATGTCATTTTGTTTTTCTTAAAAACATAGAAGAACTTCCGTTTTCCTTCTTAAAACAAACTCAATATCAAAATCGTCAGTGCTTCTATCGTAAACTCTCCCTGTGGAATCGACCCGTAATAGCTTGTGCTACAACGGTGATTCGGAAGGAGTAAAGTAAATCCGTGAATACATTTGGAGTTTTGGAACATTAACATATGAGCATCGAAGGTTTACTTTAAACCTCTCTCTCTCTGAATGCTAGTAAACTCCTAATTCCAAATACTAATCTACATTTGCATTTGCATTTGCACACATATAGTTTGCACTCATGGATAGCCCTCCCATGTTTGATATCTCTAGACTTGATATATGGAAGGTTATGATGAGTTGTCATTACAAAGCCCTATGATATAAAGTTTATCTTGTCATTACCAAGAAATTCTACCTTAGTGATAGCAAGTATATAGAGGCTAATGCACAAACCCTAAAGGCGCTTAGAGCATTCCTTGATAAAAAATATTTTCATGTGTTTTCTCACTATGATTCGGCTTTTGCAGTATGAAACATTTTGACATCTCTCGAGCTACCAATGCTTATCAATAAGAAGAGAAAATCTAGTCGAGATGAGTCTGACGAACGTTGCTACATGGTCCAAGGGAATGACTCCCATGAGGTGCAATCGAAAACTCAACAAGATGCTAGTTCTAGTTCATATTGCAATGAGTGTATGGATGCACAATCCTTGAATGATGAACTTGCTAAAAATTGTGAAAGTTTGATTTCAAAATATAAACTTTTGAAAAAGGATAGGCTTGTTCTAAAAGAAGAAAATAAAATTTATCTTCTAGACTTGAGATCGCTTTGCAAGAGAGGGATGAGATTTCAAGTGAACTCGACTCACTTAAATCCCAACTTGAACTTGCACTTAATGAAAACAAAATTTTGAAAACAAAAAATGATTGTGAAAATGTTTTAAAGAAAATAAGGCTTTATCTTTAAAAGTTGATCTTGTTGTAAAAGAAAATGTTTCTTTGAAAAACAAAATTGATTTGTTCACAGGAATTGGAAGATTGTTTAAAGAATAATGTTTCTTTGAAAAATGATATAGATTCTCATATTTGCCATGCTAGTGTAGCTTCACATTCTAGCTCACCTATTGCGTGCACCTCTTCTTCTATGATTGATAATGATATTTGTTTGTTAAAGAAGAGTGTGGATTGTTTGGGCTCCACTTTGAGCCATTGTGCCATGAACCATACACGGTTGGAATCTATGTTTCGAAAGAAATAAGTTCCATCTATGCATGCACACAAACCATGACATGCACATGCTTCGCACGTTCATGTACACAACACTATGTATGCTCATGTGTACACTTGTACGCATTGTGGACGTAAGGGCCACCTTACTAAATTTTGTTATGATAGGATGAATGATTCAAATTTAGCAACTAAATTTGTTTAGGTTAGGAAAGGTGCTAACCCCCATGGACCCAAAAGAGTGTGGGTACCAAAGACCACCCCAATTGTTTTTGATGTAGGTGTGGGCTCTCACATGACATGAAAGTAATGGTGCCTTGAGATGGATGCGTTCCGAGCTTAAAAGAGGATTATTTGGATGCATCACTTTCAAGGGGAGTTTGGTGGGAGGACCACCTTGTTTTGGAGACATGGAGAGTTGCCTTCTAGGTTTTGGTAACAATCTCTTACTCCTCATTTATATTTACATGCTTTTCATGTTTTTAATTTTAGCATGTTTTGATATTTCATGATTAGTATGTTATATGCCATGATATTTAGATTAGTGATATACATGTTTAGTTATTTGAGACACCCATGTTTAATATGGATTTATATCTTTGTAGTCTCATATTTTTTTTAACTAATGTGTATGTCCTACATCTAATGCATGTGCATTTGTCATAATGATCATATGAGTTTTGTTTGATTTCTATACTTCATGTTTTTAATTACTTGTTTGGATGTTAGTTTTCATTAAACTTAGATATATACTTGTACAACTAGTGAGCCACAAATAGATTATTACATATTTGTGCTTGAACGCTCATTTGTACCCATTATATATACTAGTATAATCTAGCTTTGATGATTCATACATTTGACTTGTATTCCATATTTTTGACATATTTTCATATATATGTTTAACTTCGTGTATTTGTCTATTTTGTCTAAACTATTAGCTATACATATACATCCCTTGAGCCACTTGCCTTCATGCATATACTTTTGTGGACTCGTTTATATTTGAATATGTATATATACTTTAGTTTGTACATGACATACATATACCTTCAAGGATTCTAGTTTTGATGATTTTCATATTTTTTTAGGGAATTTCATATTGAGCTTTATTGCCTAGTTTCATGATAATGTGTTTCACATAACTCTTATACGCTCATATTATTTGATGTTTTCTTATAATTTTGTTTTCATCAGTACAATTTATGCTTTATAGATTTTGAGTGTTTGGTGATCATGTGATTTACAAGTTGCATGAAATTTATTTTTATTTTATTCCTTGCTTGAAGGATTTGTACTAGTTTACAATTTTTCTTATAACTAGTTCGTATTCTTCATTTTGGAAGAGTTTTCAATTACGCTAAACTATTTTCAAACCTATTTTTGAAAACCCCATTCATTTAAGGCGGTTGGTTGTGTGACTATGCCTTGTATGCTTCTTATTGAAAATTATTTTAAACGTGTGCATGAAATGGGTGGTAGGTAATATGAGTTATACACTTGATCTTATTGTGTTTTCAATTGGTATCATTAGATCTTTTCAATTGGTATCACTATCGATATTCTTTTTGTATACTCATATATATTTTTATATATGTATGCTTACACTTCAAATAGTATCAATTTCGATTGGTATTCTATTTTTCATACATATATATTTGCTTTATTTGTGCTACTATATCTCTATATCTTTAAGCACAAATTTTTGTTATCCTAAGCTTGATTTCTTTAATTACTATTATATTTCAATTGATTATGTTTCAATTGGTATCTTATACAAGTTTATGCATTATTTTATTTGGTATTTCATAAAGGGGGAGAAAATTTATATTTCACCTTTCAATCGGTTTTGTTATTCTACTCCACACTTCATGTTTAACATGATTAAAAAAATGATATTGATTATTTTTTGTATCATATGCTCCTAATGAAAAATTACTTTCAATTGGTACTAATCTTTACAAATTGGTATCAAGATTACCTTTAAGTTTACTTACAATTGGTATGCTTTATTTCAATTGATATCAAAATTTTTGGTTAAATTCTTCAAAATGATTTATTTACTTACAATTGGTATAATAAAGACATGTTTAGTTATATTAAAAATATTTGTTTTATGTACCTTTAATTGTATGTTTTATTTATTTTTATTGATATCATGATGCACTAAATTGATATATTTTCTTACAATTGGTATCATAAAGTTTTGTTTTGATTTCACCCCTTATGATATTTTTTTTGTTTTATTTAAGACTAAAAGGGGGAGAACATTATTTTATTGTTTACTCAGACCCCTTTGTTGATGATTAACAAAAGGGGGGAGAAGTATTTGAGTTTATATGCATGTCTATATGCATGTTTATCGTTTATTTGTAAGTTTGTTTCATATTGATATTTTTTGTTGTTGGTATCAAAAGCTTATAGTGATTATCTTCCAATCGGTATCAAGAATTTTGTTTTATTGATTGGTATCAAGAGTTTTTATATTGGTTTTATTGATAAAGTTTTTTCATTTAAATTTTTATTGGTATCAAAAGCAATTAATTAAGAACATGTTTATTTAAAAAAGGAAAAGGAATTTATTTTAAATGTTTGGTATCAAGAGCATGTTTATTTCATGTTTGGTACAAAGAGCATGTTCATTTCATTATTTTATGCATGTTGATGCATATTCATGTTTAGTATTCATTGCATATATTTATTGTTTATTGCTATGCATGAGTTAAGGTGGAGCTTCTTTGAAGCTTAACTTTAATCCATGCATATATAACTCCATGAGTTTTGTCATCATCAAAAAGGGGTAGATTGTTGACCTAAAGGCCTTCCACTCTAGTTTTGATGATGACTAACTCATGTAGTTATAGTTTACTAATAATCTTGTGATGTTTAGTTTCAGATACTTAACCAAGATATTAGTAGGTAATTAGCTTCAACAAAGGTGTTTTGGAGCTTTTCACATGGTGATTCAAGAGCCCGAGCGTCAAAGTCATATCTGGCGCTCGTTAGAGTCAAGCTCGGTGGATCACATTTGGATCTAATCGACTTGGAGACGACGCTCTACAAGAAGACTTCGGTACAATGTTTAGTTTTATAGTTTAGATCCATTGTTAAAGATTAGATAGTGTGATACGCTCAAGTTCACAACACACACACTTGTTTAAAGTTTCATATTTTAGTTTTCGGTTTTTAGTTTAACCAATCTTGGTTTTCATGAATAGAATTATATCAAAACATGTTTACATGGTTTAATGTATATTAGATTTATTCTATATACATGTATGCTTCAACTATTTAAACAAACTTAGTTTGATAGTCTATTTCATGAATTTGGAGTTTTGGTATTTTAACAAAACTTAATTTTGGATTTATAGTCAAAAACATTGATATATATCTTTATATGTATATTGGATTATATCCATATACTATATGCCTCAAATGTTGTTTCATATCATGTTTTTATATTTGGATGAGTTTTGGACAAAACAATTTTCCATTTCAAAAATCCTAGTTTTGGAAAATACGAAATTTGGTTTTTGACAAATTTTCATAACACAAAAAGAGTTCAAAATGTTTGTAACTTGGTTTGATTTTTACTCAAACAAGTTTGTATTTCAAAGAGAATATAAGAACTTATTTGTGGATTTTTAGAGATTTTATGGGACTTATTTGGTAAATAAAAACCCAATTTTCAAATCCTGAATTTCTGTCGCCAAGCTCTGGCGGTCGACCGACCAGTCGATCGGACCAAGAGCTGATCGGCTGGAATGGTTGACCGAACGTGCACATAAACGTGCACAAGGACATATCAGTTGGCCGGTCGACCGAGCGGTCTACCGACTGAAAGTGCCCCACTCTTAGGTGGGGGTGGTCGACCGGACGGTCGACCGTGAGGTTTGGCACGGTCGACCGAGCGGTCAAGCGGCCAGAGAGCAAGTGTGTCTGGAATTGGCACGGTCGTCTGGGCGGTCGACTGGCAGGCTTAATGGTCACTCTTTTGACCGTTGGCCGGTCGATCGGAAGTTCAATTTTGACCTGTTTGCTACCAACGGGCAGATTCTTTTGGGGGATTATAAATGCCCCATTTCAAGAGTGTTTTAGTAAGAACCTTCAAGAGCAAAATTTCTCCTATTCAAAGTGTTTTATTTCAAGTTTTAAAAAGAGTTTTAGACCTTTAAAGATTTCATCTTTATTTTGTTTTTAAAAGGGATTAGAAAATCATTGAAAAGAAAATTCTTTAGGAATTGGTTTGATCTTCATTTTCTATTCTATCTAGAGTTTTTCTTTGAGTTTTTATTTCCAAACTCTTTATTTTTCACACTTGAGCATATCTTGCTATCCTATCTATAGGATCTTTATTTTGTGAGAAAATTAATTTGTGGTTGTAGAAACCGCCATGTTGTAAACCCTCCTACTTTGTGTTATCCCTCTTGTGTAAAGGTTGATTTTGGAGTGGTGGCTTTGTGCCCTATCCCTCTAGTGAGAGGTTGATTGATTTGTATTGGCTAAGTACCTAACCCTCTTGTGTGAGGTGGCTTTTGTATTGGTTGTGCCTAGCCTCTAAGTGTATAGATTGTTTTGGCTGAGAGAGGAGTTGTGTATTCCATATTGTAATTGCCCCAAATCCTCAGTGGAGGTTCCCTGTGTGGGAGTCTTGTGTGGATAAGTTAGTGAAAATCCTTCTGTGTGAAGGCGGGGACGTAGAGCTATGTGCTCGAACCTCGAAACATATCCGTGAGTTAGCGTTTGATCCATTGACTCTAACTCTCTCTCTCTTTTATATTGTGCCTTGCATCATTTCATATTGCTCATTCATATATTATATGCTTGGCTTGTTTGTGTGTGCCTCACTTGTGTTTAACCACGAGAGCTTCATATAGCACCTCAACTCTTATTCAGAGGAGGAGTTAGTCCAGAGCCCTTCACTGGGAATTCGGCTACACTCGTTGGTTACACTAACTGTGTTGCAATTTAGTTTTTAATTTCCGCATTTTGTTCATTAGATTAGCTGTACACCTATTCACCCCCTCTAGGTGTACTTACAGATATCACTTCCTTAGAGATCATTTTGAGAAAGGTGATATTGATATTGATTATATTTCTACTAATTTTTAACTTGCCGATATTTTCACTAAACCACTTGACTTCAATAGATTTTCTTTTATATGTGGTGAACTAAATGTTTGTGTTATTGACTAAATAAGTTTTCTTACTATCATATCCCTTTTTGATGTATGACAAATGGAGGGAGAAGTAAGAGTGTGTGTGTGTGTGTGTTATGAGTGTGTGTGTTATGTTTTTTTGTTTTATGTTTTATGTTTTGTGGGTTGGTGAAGCGTTTGGTGTTTTTGTTTTATTTTCTCAAATAACAAGTTGTGGTTTCTTGTTTAAATAGCATTACTTGTTCAATATAGCATTTGATCAGTCACATATTTTGCGTATACATTGTCACCTTACCATACTTTTTAGCTAATAAATCCTATTAATAAGTCTTCTTCTTCTTTGTTTAATGTAGGCCCAATTGCTAAAAGAAAGGAAAGAGAAACAAGCCCAAAAATCGACCAAATTCTGATTTAATTTAGAATAAATTCGTAATCAAGAAATCAGGGCAAAATATTGGCATATCAGAGAGGTTGAAAATCGGTTGAAAAGAATCCTCCTAAATCAAACGGTTGAAGCCAACAATCAATGGCTGTTTTGTCAAATCCTGAAGCAGAAACGAGAAAACCAGAAGAAGATACAGGAGAGTCACCAAACAAGGAGAGGCACCCATTTGGTGTGGCCAACTGGCCACACCAGGGTCGCGAAAACGTGGCCCTAGCCGCGTTTCTGCGGCTTTGTTATGTCAGTTGGGGGAGCATTTGCTCCCCAATCTTCTCAGGATCTCCCCCCTGGTTTTTCCCTATAAATACCAGTTTCAATAGAGCAAAAATGAGCAAAGACTAGGATTAGAATTTTTGTTTATACTTTAAGGTTTAGGCTCTTTGTTAGATAGTACAAACGTTGTATTTTTGTTTTACAATTTGTAGTTCAGTACAAATACTTGTGAGAGAGAGGAATTGAGTGCTTGTACTTGAAGATTGAAGTGACATCAATACAAAAATCGAGCTACTTTTTCTTTCACTCATTTACGGTATGTCTTGCATTATTTACTTGCATTTTTCTTTGTCTTCTATGAGTAGCTAAATCGATTTTCTGGGCTCACTATTGTACCTCTCTCTAATTCTTCTTCTCTTTTGATTTTAAGGAAAAAGACCCAATGAATCATTTGCATGCCTAACTTAAAGCCCTTCTTCTTGATAGTGTTCTTGAAGGCACATGAGGATGGGTTTGGATTTTTAAACTCTTACTTCTTTTAAGAACGTCTCTTGAACTTATTTTTATCTCATACTTGACTTCTTGATGATTTAACATTCGTTCCAAAAAGGTTTCTTAAAGAAAAGAGTGAACTTTTCCAACCATCTTATATGCTTTATTTCAAACTTTCTAAAGTCAACCTTAAGTTTGGCCTATGATCAAGTTGAGGCACTAAGGATTTCAATAGAAGAATAAACGGTTGAGTAGTGAGATAGTGAGCCCAGATTTTCTTCTTTATTAAAATCAACCAAACAATTTTTAAGCTTTTTAAATCACCTTCTCCAAAGCCTTCTCTAAAGTTGTAATTTCTATTTAATCATCTCCTTCTTTCTATTCTCTTTTCAGTTAAAAAACGAGCAAAATTCTTTGTTATTAAACGAAACACCAAAAAGCTTTCATCGCATTTCTCCTCATGGACACGACCCGTTAGCCACAAGCTACACGGTAATTCCTTAACTCTTTGATTGTTCTTTCATTTTAGCAATCAATTTTTGGCGCCATTGCTGGGGAGGGAACGGTGTATTTGTTTTTTAACAAGTTTGGTGTGTTGTTTCAGGGACTTGAAGATTCAGATTTAGCATTCAAGCTTTGTAAGAGAAGACTTGCAAATTCTGTGCCCCTACTCTCGAAATTAGGAAACAGAATTTCAAGAAATTGTGTTGCAAAAGATAAAAATTTCATTGGACTACTAAAACTCTTTTTTGCTGGACATATTGCTCGCAAAAAATTAAGTTTTTGTACGTTATATTCTTGCTATTTCTGCTATCCACCATCCTTGTTTTAATCCAACAATAATTTGAGTTATTGTTAATTGCATAAAAAACGTTTAGACTTGCATTCTAGGCATTTGTCTAATTACGTTTATTTTACAATTACTATTGAAGAGAGCTGGAGATAAGGTACGTATGCATAGCATATAGTTTAGGAAATATTCTTGGGTGATATTTGCTTTTGAATGCTACTTTTCTATATCTTACACACTTTGCACAATTAACTCTAAGGGCAAACCCAATTCAAGATAAGGTGGGGAAGTCATTACCCTTCCTTAGCCCACAAACCATCTCCAAGCACGCATAACTTAAGCCTAAGTAAAATCTGATAGACGTTGGCCTTAGGGACATCTCGAACTCACTAGGAGATTATCCTAAGGGGGAAGGTGTTGAAATTTGACACCTGCCAAATCAGTGTCTAGGAAGGGGATTGAGGGCCGAAAGCCCGAAGGTTGGTGGTTACTTAATTAAGGAACGTCTTTGACGGATAACCTCCCACCAATTTTACCCTGACCTGGATGATTAGCTTGCGGTCAAAGTCTACATTATACCTCATGTGGACAATCAACCAATTAGGAGTTGTCTAGGTCGAGGTTACCTTAGATTAGGCTTGGTTGATTATCCTTGTTGACTGTTGGTTAAACTTATTTGTGATTGTGATTGTGTTTATGTATGCAAGTGTGGTCAAGAGACCCTAATTCATCTAGGTTGACTAGAAACACATCACAACCCAAGTTTGAATCAAAATCAGATCCAGTAATGGCTCAATCAATATCATTGCATGATAGGTTCTATCCCATTAGAACCTC
Source organism: Agave tequilana (assembly GCA_038442645.1). Classification (NCBI taxonomy): domain Eukaryota; kingdom Viridiplantae; phylum Streptophyta; class Magnoliopsida; order Asparagales; family Asparagaceae; genus Agave; species Agave tequilana. The sequence continues at coordinate 130,711 of JAVJIF010009231.1, read as the reverse complement.
ACTTCCATCTTGCATTCTACTTCCATCGGTTGGTGAATACAATTTTAAGCTCAAGCCTCAATTCATCAATACACTCCCCAAGTTTCATGGCTTAGAGTCTGAAGATGCTTACTTCTTCATAAGAGAATTTGAGGAAGTATGTCTAATGATGAAAATCCCACACCTTGTAGTTGATACTATCAGGTTGAGATTTGTCCCTTTCGCTCTTAAGGACCTAGCAAAGAAATGGCTTTACAGCTTAGCGGCCTGTTCTATCACATCTTGGCATGGTTTCATCAACGTCTTCTTGAAGAAATTCTATCCAATTCATAAGACCGCTCTCATTAGGAAGACAATCATGCAATTCAAGCAAGAACCGAGTGAACCATTCTGGAGGTACTTTGAACGCTTTAAAGACCTCCTTGTCCAATGTCCACATCATGGAATAGAAAAATGAAGACAATGCCAAATTCTTTATGACAGTTTAGACTATTCTACCAAAATCCTCTTAGAAAGTATGTGCCAAGGGGGATTCTTGCAGAAGGATGAAAATGAAGGATGGGATTTGTATGAAAACCTAGCTGAAAAGACCATCTAATGGGAACCTACTAGTGAGACCTCTAGAAATCCAAACTCCATCTCTTCAAAAGGAGATCTCCATTCTATCGAATCATCCATTGCTAATGAGGCTAAGTTAGCTAACATAGTAAGAAGACTGAAAGCTCTAGAAATGAAGGAACCAAGTCCAGTCAATCAAGTTAGCCCAAAATAATTTTCAACTCCGGGCTGCACTTACTGTCAAGCCATGAATCATGTGTTCGAGGAGTGCCCTGTGTTTCAGGCTCAGGAACAATACCATGAACCAATGAATGCTACCTTTTCAAGGCCAAATAATAATCCTTACGCACCAACGTACAATCCTGGCTGAAGAAATCACCCTAATTACTCACGGAGCCAAAATAACAATGACCATTCACGATCAAATCATGCTAGCCACTTCCATCATGCCAATAATTCTTACAATCATCAATCTAACTTTTCCAATTTCCATAATAATTCTCCTAACCATCCACCTAACTTTTCAAACTATCAACAAAACTTTCCCAACCATGCTCCATAATCTGAAATCACCTAGAGGGGGGTGAATAGGTGATGGCTATACTAAATGACAAATAATGCAGATTTAAAAACAATTTAAATAATAAGCAATAATTAAAGACTTGCAAGAATTTAGACAAGTAATAAACAAGTAAAGGAGAGATAGAGTTTAGAGAAAAGTGGACAATCACAAACACAATGATTTTTCCGAGGTTCGAGCCACGCTCTACGTCCCTGCCTTCAACACAATGAAGGATTTTCACTATTGGTGATCCCACCGGATCGTCAATACAATGACACACTTGTCCTATCTCTCGCGGTGCCGCAACACCCACTTGGAGCAACACTTGCTCGCTTGAGGCCGATGCCTCTACAACTTCTCACAATGAGGAATGGTGATCAAACAATCGATCACAAACAAAGATGCTCACTTGCACAACCCTACAACCAAGATGAGGAGATGATAACTTTAGGATTGTGTAGTGCACAAAAACTAGAGAGAAGTAGAGGATTGCTTCAAGAAAAAGGGTTTGAAATTTTGGCTCAATGAAAATCTTTTGCTAAAAGCTAAACTTTTGAAACTTAGATTTTTAACTTGTAAATCTTGTAAAACTTGATTACCTTAGTTGTAGAATACTCCCACTATTTATAGGGAATGAAAAATGACTTACTAAGGTCAAAAGAGTCGTTGGGGAGAAACCCAACAAAAATTGAGTCAGAAAAATATAGCTGTTGGGAGTCTGTCAGAAAATCTGACTGCTGTCGGTCGACCGGTCTGGTCGACCGTCAACGGTCAGATTTCCAACCGTTGAGAAGCCGGTCGACCGAAGCGGTCGACCAAAGTCCCAACCAGAGAGCAAGTCTCTCTGTCGGACCGGTCTGGTCGACTGGGGAAAAACAGCGAGCATTGTAAGTGCTCCCGGTCGACCGTCGGTCGACCGATATGTACACATGCACAACGGTGCATGTCGGTCGACTGGGCCGGTCGACCGGACAAGGCCAAAACTTGTTTTCCCAAAGGCTTTTTGAAGAGGGTAAATTTTGGTAAAAATTCTTTGGATAGGAGACTACAAAATAGAGTTCTAGGACTTGTAATAATCAGGGTGTGATCATAAATCAACACCAAAAAGACTTGAACTATATTTTGACAGAAATCCTTTTTCCAAACAAAAACTGTTTTTCCAAAAGCTTGTTTTTCCAAAATGATTTTTCCAAACTTTGTTTTTCCAAAACTAGGTTAGAAATCTTGATATGAAAATTGGTTTGTAAGCATGAAGCAATATGAAAAGTGTGTGTGTGACAATCCCAAAATAATCTACCTCTGTTATCTAGGTTTTGATAAAATGAACTAAAAATTCTAACTAAAAAAAAATACAAATATTGAGTTCTTCAATCTTGTTTGATCCTGGAGCGCTTCTATTGTGTTGTGGCTCTTGGGATCCAAATCTTTGCGGCTTCCAAAAGTGTGAGTCTTGTATTGGAGCCGTCAAACAACCTAGGATTTTTAACCTGAAACTCATTTAAACAAAATTGTTAAAACATAACTATATATGGTTTGTTATCATCAAAACATCGGGCTAATGGCCTTTGGGCCAACAATCCCCCCCTTTTGATGATGACAAAACAAATAGAGTTATCACAAATATTTTGGGTAGAGTCTTCAAGTGAAGCTCCCCCTTAACTCATACATATATAAAATGATCATAAAAAAGATACATATGCAAAGCGCATGCATATATGATATAGAAATGATACACATTCCAACCATCCATGCATACTAAAAAATACAGAATTATAGGTGTACGCATAGATGGTTTCCTCCATCCAACCAATAATCCTCCATCCTCCAAAATAAGTGAGTGAAGGAATAAAAGCATAAAACATAATAAACAATCACATCACATATGCCATAAAAATAAAAGAGAACATAACTGTCATAGATAAACACATGTTCATACATGACATAAAACATAGTACATGTCCACACTACATGTCCAAAACAAAATACATAAAAGATCAACTACAACCCAAAATAAAAATAGCAAAATAGCAAAATAACACAGATAACTCCAAATAACTCTCCCCCTTTTTGACATCATCAAAAGGGGTCACTCGTCTCCTGATCGGAATCCTGGGTAGTTGTGGGCTCTGGAGAAGAAGCACGAGTCCTGACTAGAAAAGGAGGGCCTACAGTAGGAAGAGGCCGAGCATGAGCAGAAGGGACTAGGGCAGACCACTCATGCCTCAAGTAGATACCGCCAATACATGACTCCATGTAGCGGATGGAATCGCAGATGTTGCTCATGTCGTTCTCTAAATTCTGGTAGTGAGTGGACTCCTCAGAAATCTGCTGAGGATGAGCAGTCATCTCAGCAGAGATATGCTCCCGAATCTGAGTGGAGAGAGCAGCATAGGGATCGGGAGGAGCAGATGAGCCAGAAGAAGATCCAGGCATAGGAACAGCAGGATGAAAAGGAGGCAGCGGAGAAGCATGAGGGTGCTCCCTGGGACGCATCCTCTTGAGAAGGGTGTTGTTCAGATCAACAGAGGGCTCTACAGATTGTTCTTTGGAGTGATTGAAATTGAGCTGTTTGAGCATATAAGTGATGACCATCCCAAAAGGCAAATGCTGAGTAGGGACAAGGAGATAGTCCGAGGTCATAATGCTAATGATAAGCTTGGGGATATTGACTCTAATGCCTCACAGAAGGCAATAGATGAGCAATGGAGCAGATCCCCAGGCGTGACTGTACTCTCCTGATTTTGGCAGGAGGTTATAGAAAACTATTTTGGCTAAGACTTGAGCAGTAAGATTGTAGTGTCTCACCTCCTCATTCCTAACCAAGCCAGGATTGTCATCGCCATGGAGCAACGTGGAAGCGGTGAGGGCAGACTCACCGTCCGGATAAACAAAATCATGAAGATCTATGTTGTAAATATCTTCACCCTCACAGGAGAGATGAAGAAGATGAGCAAATTCTTGGAGAGAGATGTCTATATCTTTCCCCATAACTCTAGATCTAATCTTATTAGACTCAAATGAGAGATTAGAGTAGAAATAATGAACAAGTGAGGGATAAACTGGCTCCCTAATTGAAAGAAAATTTTCAAGAGAATTAGCTCTTAAAATGGGGGCTAAATTAAGGTGTTCAAAGTCATTTATAACCACACTTCACCCAGAGCTAATAGACCTAGTAGAAATAAGAATGTGTCTATAGGAAGCTTGAGAAGACACAAACAGAGATGAGTGTGAAGAGGCTTGAGGAGTTTTACCTTTCTCAGATCGTGTCCTCTTCGACATAATGAAGTGATAACAAGATTTAGGGATAGATCTAAGGAAAAGAAGTGAGAATAAATCAAGAGAAATTGCAAGATCTAGAAAGGAAAATTTTTTACCTTGAAAAGAAAGGAGAACAACCGTAAAATCCTGAATAGAGTGTAGATCCAAGCCTGAGACTGCAAATTTTAGGGATTTTATGGAGGAATTGGAATTTAGGAGAGTGGTAGAGGGTTTAGAGGGTGTTAGGGTTTTGGAAGAGGGGAAAGAAAGGGGAAGGAGGCGGTGGAAATGAGAGAAAGAAGGTTGAGGGCTTTAAATAGATTGGGTTGAAAAACTGGGTTCCCGTCGCCCGGTCGACCGGCGGAAACAGAAAGCAAGTCTCTATCAGTCGGCCGACCGCCCGGTCGACCGGCTACGGGGATAAAATAAAAATTTCTATTAGGCCAGAATGGTTGGCCGCTCCGGTCGACCGTGCCTATGACAGGCCAGATCGGTCAATCGGGCCGGTCGACCGGTCTTGCCCAAAAATCACAGAGCAAACCAGTGTTAAAAAAAAAATTGTTTTTGATTTCTTTAAATATTTAGCAAACATATATATCTATCAAAAAGAAGTTAAGATACTTTAAGACATTCTTAGCATGAAAATCATAAGGGAAATATTTATTTTTATTTGTTAATTAATATATATATTCTTATTTATTTATAAAGCAATAAAATAAGAGATATTGAAGCCGAATACCCTGTTAAGGGTTCTGAACTTCTCCTCGTCATTCCTCTAAATAAGAGTTGAGGCGCGCAATTGCCATCTCTAATTATTTGCTCTAAATTAATTGTTTAAAATAAATCTTTATTTTGACAAAATGCATATAAGTCATTTAACAAAATCTAGACACGTGGACAAAAATCATATGGCATAGAAATATGATAATATACTTAAACATGGCATAGATATAAACAAAATAGAAATGCAAGTCTACAATAACACATATCACAATAACACAAGAGTAAACTAGCATATCCTATATATGAAAAATAAAATCTTTATGTGGAGAAATTACCAAACCAAGGCATTCTCCAAAAGTAGATGCCTCAATGATAGTGATGCACACGATGATGTGTTCGTTGAGCATTTATGCATCTATCACCCGGGCACCATCTCCCCCTAAGTCTTGGAGGATGACGACCCACCTACATCAATTATATTCGGTGTGTCTTTTAGTACCCAAATCTTTTTGGGTCCTATAGGGTTAGTGATTGGTAGTGAAAAATGCATTTTTATCATAACATTTACCATCACATTTTAATATTTATTCATTTAATTCTGCACATTTATTAATATTTTGTAATTTATTGTGTACAGGCCTCGAAATAATAAAAAGAAAGAATTAAAGCTTAAAAAGAGCCCAAAAGCCCACATTTGAAGCCCAAGTGCAAAAGTGCAAATATCAATTGTCAAAGTGCAAATACACAAGGGCTAAAGTTACAATTATCAAAGAAGAGGGAAGGATAGACTTCTATCCAACCCTAAACACTTGCAGATGAGGATAAAAGCTAAAGATAAGAGTACAAAGATAAGGAAATTCGTGGATAAAGATATTGGGAGATTTGAAATTTAAATAACTTGATTCCCAGTTATATCCAAATCCCACGATAAAGAGCCAGGATCAAATTTTCAGAAGCAAACGCCCAGATGGACGGACTAGGAGAAGCCACGCGCCAAAGCGCGTGGCCAATAGATGACATAATGCCGCAATTCCATGGCAAAAGCCGCAATTCCACGGCATTTCTGATGAGATCGGGCACCGGATTTCGTGTACAGGTTTATCCAGGACTCTTCTCCCTTCTGCACCTATAAATACCCCCTGCAGTGCAACGTACAGAGTCGTCCAGAGGCAGAGCCAAGGGCCAAAAGCTAGGGTTTTTAGGTTTTTCTCTTTCTTCTAGTTTAGGGTTTCTTTTCGTTTTTCTCTTGTAAATTCTGTAACTGAGAGTGGAGGAAGCTTTCATGGAGGAAGGAGTCCATGCTTGTACTGAGGTGACAGCGGTGTAAGCTTACTATTTCTTCCATTGTTAATGAAATCCATTTAAGGTTCGTTTTGTTCTTTTATTATTTTATGTTCTTCAACTCTTATTTATTCTTGTATTTCTCTATTCTTGTTTTCTTCATTTGTTTTTCTCTAATGCCTTGTGAACAATGAGACCCAATTGCATTTAGACTGCCTAGCCAAAGGAGAACCCTTGATGGCTTATGGCGATGAACATCCTATACGCCATACTTGCAAGTCTTCCAAGAAAAGGTAAATAATCGCACTGATCAAAGGTAAGCAGGCTGAAGAGGTTTGTACGTGTTATAAGTTTTTCTTTCTTTTCTTTCTTTAGTTTAGATCCACATCTTCCACATCTTCCTAAATTCTTTCTTCCACTTCATTGTAAATACCGCTTTCCTTCTAAACTAACTAATATTTTCTTATTTTCTTTTAATAATTAAAAAAGATAAATTTTTAGAGTTAAACTTACAAACGCTTCCATCGCTAGTCCCTCCCTGAGGATCACGACCCGCATAGCCTTGCTACCGCGGATTAGTATTGAGAACCTCGCACACCTTTAATTCTCAGATCTAATATTCATATTTTGTGTGCAGGAAAACTCAATCAACATTTTGGCGCCGTTGCCGGGGAGGGACGGTAAGTTTTTCTCTAATAAAAAATTAATTATTAACTAATTCTTTTAATTCTTTTCTGTTTGCAGGTTTGGAGAACAGAAAAACAGCAGTAGAAGTGAACATATAGCAACTCTGTGCCTCTGCCCTCGAAGGCAGAGCAGCAGAGCCTGCTACTTAGCCGCAGAAACGCGGCAATAGCCACGGATCCGCGGCAGTAGCAGAGGACTACTTACTGAAAATTTTGCAGGTTGCTTCAAATTGCAAATATTGTCTACTGCTCTGTTAAAATTTGTTCTGTGATAACCCTGCTTATTGCTAATTAATTCAATAGTAAACAATTTGTTGTTAAAGATAAAAATTGATTAGACGTTTGCATATTAGGCACGTGGCTTTTCAATTCATTTATTTTTACTGTTGAAGAGTGCTGGAGCAAGGTACGTACGCATTGTATGTAGAATAGGACTCATCTCTTGGTTGATTTTCTGCTTTGAGTGAATCTTATCTGCTTATCTTGTACACTTGCACTAATTCATCTTAAGGGCATAACCCATTAACAAGATAAGGTGGGGATTTCATCACCCTTCCTTAGCCCAAAAATCATATCCCAAGCACTCACTAACCCAAGCCTAACTTAAAAATTAGTAGACGTTGGCCCTAGGGACATCTCGGACTCAATAGGAGATTATCCTAAGGGGGAACAGTGCTGGAAGTTGACTCTTGTCAAAATCAGTGTCTAGGAAAGGGATTGAGGGCCGAAAGCCCGAAGATGGGTGGTTATTTAATTAAGGAACGTCTTTGACGAAAAACCTCCCACCACTCTTGCCCTGACCTGGCTGATTAACTTGTGGTCAAAGTCTGCACCCTACCTCCCGTGGACAGTCTAACCAGTTAGGAGTCGTCTAGGTCATAGGTTTACCCTAACTTAGGTTAGAATTTTCTTTTTTGTTTATTTATTTATTTGTTTTCTTTGTTTGTGTTTGTGTGATATGGCATATAATAATTTTTCCAATTTTAATCCATATTACACACCTAACTATTATTCGGATATTACCAACCCGGCATATCATAACTCTGACCAATCTAGTGTGCCGGAATGGTCTTATCCGAATGAATATAACCCACACCCTCCATCTTATGACTATAATTTCCATAATAATTTCAACTCGTCACAGAGTTCATGGGGTTTCGAGTCCCCCGAGTCTAATTATCAACCAAATTGTCCTTCATATCCATCTAGTCCACACTCTTTCAATGATTCATACTCAGATCCCCCTATTCAGAATAGATTACCATCTATCGGGGAAATGATAAGTATGCATGAGTCCAAGCAACAATCACCATCAATCTTAGATAGGATGATGTGTGGGTCCACCGACTCACCACATCATCATGATTTCACTTTCTCTTTTCAATCACAGCATGAAAAGATGCTTGCTGCCATGACTCAGGCTAAATTAGCCCGTGATCATGATATAGATATGATGGTTCAATCTTTACGTTCTCACAGTTCGGCCATTTCTGCTTTCCCTGACCAATCACTTAGAGCCGACGAACCAAGTTGCTTTGGACAACAAGATTCTATTTCAGTGCCATCATTAGAACTTGCCTAAACTCTAATTCTTGATAATTTGGCAAGTTTTTCCTTTCCTGAAATAGAACTTGAGGATGAATATGATCATGATCCCCAACTTGATGATTCAATTTTATTTCCTGATCCAATTATGACTCCAGTGTCTTCACCTGATTTCACTTTTCCGAGTCAACATTGGACCCTATTCCAATTCATCATGAAATTGAATCACCCATTTTTGATGATCATATTGAACTTGACCAATTGTGCAATTTTGAAAGTCCTATGGATAAATTGGCAAGTTCTGATTTTTATATCATTGAACACAATGAGATATGTGACCTAGATTCTCAAATCTATGATCAAGTTCAAATTCCTGAATCATTATTGACTCCTGTTCTGTTACCTGAATTAGGTAATATTTTAAAGTCAGTTTTGATTCCCACACCTATCATTGCTGAACTTGAATCACCAATATTGAGTCACATTCCATTGTGGGAAGATGATTGTGGACTTGAGCTTAAACTTATTGATTTGGACCCACTTCCTGAACTTAGCCCGACTCCTGAGCCCTTACTTGATTTGAGCTTCTTCCCTGAGTCGGTATTCGTTCCCGCACCTATAATGTCCAAGTCAATAATTCCATCTTTCCATACTCCATTTTGGGACAAGGAGGTTGACAAAATTGACTCTGAAATTTATTATGAAATTTGAAAATTTGATGGGGTGGAAATTCTTAAAAATGATTATACATATATTTTAGTAGGTTATGAAAGGAAAATTTCTGGTGGGTTCCACCAACTATTATATTATCTTGATTGGGAAGCAACGCTTGGCCCAATTAGACCACCTCCGGAACCACCACCTTAAGGTAACTTCTGCCTTCCCTTCTTTTGTTTCATGCATATATGCATTCATTCATATATTGAGGACAATGCATGAGATAAGTGTGGGGGTGGGCTTTACTAACATACTAACATAGTTAAAAACTAACAAAATTTTGCTAAAAAAAGAAATTAAAAAAAAAATGTTATAAAAGGAAATATTTTGACTTATTTTTTTGAAAGAAATCTAAGTTAGTTTTAAGGATTAAGAAAATCATGATTAGGATTTCTAAAAACTTGGTCAAAATAAATAAATTGTTTAAATTTTAGGTATAGGAGGAGAAATTGAATAAATAATTAGTCTTGATTTTTACCTTAATGAAATGTGCATACCTAATGCATATCTAGGATTCTAAGACAAAGACCTTTGTGCCTCATATATATTAAAAAAAATCACTAATTAAGCTGGATACATGTGCCTCAAGAAGCATAAGTATTCACGCCTAAAGGTGAGTGTAAAAAAAAAATATAAAATAATAAAACCTTAGTTTCGTGGCCTAGTTCACTCGAATTTGAGTCCGCGGGGTGTTTTCTCACCTGGTGCCCTAAAGCCGACCGGTTTGGGAGTCACCGACTTTAAGTTCGCTACATGGGTGGATTAGAAAGCCTAAACTAAGAAAAATTACTTATATGTACTAACACATCTAATAATCAATTAGTTAGGTATTAGGGCCTCAAGAAGCCTTGATACTTACACGAAAGAAAATTAGATGAGTTATACATATCAAAAAAAAGTATATATAAATAAATACATAATAAAGAGGCATGAGAGTCCAAGTTAAGGAATTCCTAGTATAAATTCATAAGGATGCATATGATTTTTGGTAATGAAAAAGACTATATTAGAAATTCAATTTTAATCCTTACCTAAAATGAATAACAATTTACTTTATAAAGACTAGGTTTAAGAATGAATAAAAATGATAATCCTAAAACTTATAGACTACTTAGTCTCTTCCAATATAAGTCAAATATTTTCCTTTTTATGGATTTTGTGGGTGTAATCCGCTGAAAACCCTCACGAGACAACACTCGTCCTCTAGGGTAACCTAGAGGTTTAACGGCTTGTTGCACGTGCTAAGTGCAATCGTGATTCCTACGAAAGTGAGTTAGGTTAGATTAATTTTTCTTTTCTTTTTCTTTTTCTTTGATTTTACTCGAGGACGAGCAAAAAGATAAGTGTGGGGGTGTGATTGGTATTGAAAAATGCATTTTTATCATAACATTTACCATCACATTTTCATATTTTTCATTTAATTCTGCACATTTATTAATATTTTGTAATTTATTGTGTGCAGGCCTCGAAATAATAAAAAGAAAGAATTAAAGCTTAAAAAGAGCCCAAAAGCCCACATTTGAAGCCCAAGTGCAAAAGTGCAAATATCAATTGTCAAAGTGCAAATACACAAGGGCTAAAGTTGCAATTATCAAAGAAGAGGGAAGGATAGACTTCTATCCAACCCTAAACACTTGCAGATGAGGATAAAAGCTAAAGATAAGAGTACAAAGATAAGGAAATTCGTGGATAAAGATATTGGGAGATTTGAAATCTAGATAACTTGATTCCCAAGTTATATCCAAATCCCACGATAAAGAGCCAGGATCAAACTTTCAGAAGCAAACGCCCAGATGGACGGACCAGGAGAAGCCACGCGCCAAAGCGCGTGGCCAATAGATGACATAATGCCGCAATTCCATGGCAAAAGCCGCAATTCCACGGCATTTCTGATGAGATCGGGCACCGGATTTCGTGTACAGGTTTATCCAGGACTCTTCTTCCTTCTGCACCTATAAATACCCCCTGCAGTGCAACGTACAGAGTCGTCCAGAGGCAGAGCCAAGGGCCAAAAGCTAGGGTTTTTAGGTTTTTCTCTTTCTTCTAGTTTAGGGTTTCTTTCGTTTTTCTCTTGTAAATTCTGTAACTGAGAGTGGAGGAAGCTTTCATGGAGGAAGGAGTCCATGCTTGTACTGAGGTGACAGCGGTGTAAGCTTACTATTTCTTCCATTGTTAATGAAATCCATTTAAGGTTCGTTTTGTTCTTTTATTATTTTATGTTCTTCAACTCTTATTTATTCTTGTATTTCTCTATTCTTGTTTTCTTCATTTGTTTTTCTCTAATGCCTTGTGAACAATGAGACCCAATTGCATTGAGATTGCCTAGCCAAAGGAGAACCCTTGATGGCTTATGGCGATGAACATCCTATACACCATACTTGCAAGTCTTCCAAGAAAAGGTAAATCATCGCACTGATCAAAGGTAAGCAGGCTGAAGAGGTTTGTACGTGTTATAAGTTTTTCTTTCTTTTCTTTCTTTAGTTTAGATCCACATCTTCCACATCTTCCTAAATTCTTTTCTTCCACTTCATTGTAAATACCGCTTTCCTTCTAAACTAACTAATATTTTCTTATTTTCTTTTAATAATTAAAAAAGATAAATTTTTAGAGTTAAACTTACAAACGCTTCCATCGCTAGTCCCTCCCTGAGGATCACGACCCGCATAGCCTTGCTACCGCGGATTAGTATTGAGAACCTCGCACACCTTTAATTCTCAGATCTAATATTCATATTTTGTGTGCAGGAAAACTCAATCAACAGTTAGTATTTTGTCGAACCCAAATATTTTTATTTACTATATTTAGTTTAGCATAACAAAATTTTTCTTAATGGCCTTTGCGGCCACAATTAGTGCAAGTATAAATTCTACCACTACCATACATAAAAGCATGTTTGTGTGTGTATGCATGTTTGTGTGTTTTAGAAGCATGAGAATGATGAGTGTGTTTCCCTTGGGATAATCCTTTGGGAAATCTAGATGCAAGTTTAGATACATCAAAAGCATACTTCTTTAACGTTGAGTCCAAAACTTCAACACGTTTTTGGATCTCTTGAAAATCATTTTTGTTGCAAATAGGAATAGAACTTTTTCCTTTACAAGCTATTTTATAATTTTCAATGTCCTTTTTCATCTTTTCAAAAGAATTTGTTAAAACATTTTTCTCCTATAAAACATGTTCAAATTTATTTTTCAAAGAATCATTTTCCTTTTTCAATTTCTTATTTTGAGCTTGTGAAATTTCATATCTACTTTGTAGCTCTTCAAAAAAATGTGCAAGCTCATCCATGGTTAAATCATCATCATCTATAGAGTTTACTAGGTATACCTTTGTAGCATCCTCACCTTGTGCCATGAAGCACATGTGTGCGGCGTCGATCTCCTCTTCAGATTCTGACTCCGTGTCATCCCATGTGGCCACCATCGCCTTCTTCTTCTTTGGCCCGTTCTTGGAGGTAGTCGCTTGTAGAGAGGGGCACTTGGCAATAAGGTGTCCCGTCTTCTTGCAATGATAGCAAGGACCTGGTTCCTCTCTTTTTCTTTCAAATCTTCCTTGAGGTTTCCCTCTTCAGAAGTTGCTTTGTCTACCCTTCTTGTAGAACATTTTGCCCACTTTCCTTATGAGCATTGCAAAGTCTTCATCGTAGTCCTCCGATGAATCCTCCTCACCATGGGTGGATGGAACGGCTTTGAAAGCAAGGGATTTCTTCTTTGGTGCCTCCCTTTCTTCTCTAACCTTCATCTTTATCTCATAGGTTTTGAGATTGCCGATGAAGCCGGAGAAGTCCATCTCCTCCCTATCATTGAGTTCCTTGAGGGTGTTGCCTTGACTTCCCAAGATTTGGGAAGAGCTCTAATGACCTTCCGAATCTTTTGGTCATTATCAATGGTATCACCTAAAGAAGATAAAGCATTAGTGATTTTGGTGAAACGGGTGAGCATGTCATCAATGCATTCACTTTCAAGCATATAAAATTCTCATATTGAGAACGAAGCAAGTCAATTTTGGATCTCTTGACTTGGGACGTTCCCTCATGAGTTACAATGAGAACATTCCAAATCTCAAATGCAGATTTACAGTTAATGATGCATGAAAGGTCATCTTCATTCAAAGCTTGGGTGAGTGCATATTGGGCTCTAGCTTTGGCCTCATAGTCCTTAGTGATATCTTTGGACCATGATCTCTCATCAGTGAGGGGTTTAATAAATTCTTTGGTGATGGCCCTAGCAACTCTAACTCCTACGGATTTTAGAAAGAGGTTCATCTTGACCTTCCAAATAGAGAAGTTCAAGCCATCAAACTTGGGTGGGGATTTGATGCTAGAAAAGTCAACAGATGCCATGAATACAAGTAGAAATGCACAACAAATAAAAATGCAACAAATAGATATAGCCAAATATGAGGATCTCCCTAAGGTGGTTAAACCAAATGTTAGGGTTAGGCTCTGATACCAATTGAAATCACCTAAAGGGAGGGTGAATAGGTGATGGCTATACTAAATGACAAATAATACGGATTTAAAAACAATTTAAATAATAAGCAATATTTAAAGACTTGCAAGAATTTAGACAAGTAATAAAGCAAGTAAAGGAGAGATAGAGTTTAGAGAAAAGTGGACAATCGCAAACACAAAGATTTTTCCGAGGTTCGAGCCACACTCTACGTCCCCGCCTTCAACACGATGAAGGATTTCCACTATTAGTGATCCCACCGGATCGTCAATATAAGGACACACTTGTCCTATCTCTTGCGGTGCCGCAATACCCACTTAGAGCAACACTTGCTCGCTTGAGGCCGATGCCTCTACAACTTCTCACAATGAGGAAAGGTGATCAAACACTCAATCACAAATAAAGATGCTCACTTGCACAACCCTACAACTAAGATGAGGAGATGATAACTTTGGGATTGTGTAATGCACAAAAACTAGAGAGAAGTAGAGGATTGCTTCAAGAAAAATTGTTTGGAATTTTGGCTCAATGAAAATCTTTTGCTAAAAGCTAAACTTTTGAAAACTTGGATTTTTAACTTGTAAATCTTGTAAAACTTGATTACCTTAGTTGTAGAATACTCTCACTATTTATAGGGAATGAAAAATGACTTACTAAGGTCAAAAGAGTCATTGGGAAGAAACCCAACAAAAATTGAGTTAGAAAAATATAGCTGTTGGGAGTCTGTCAGAAAATCTGACTGCTGTTCGGTCGACCGGTCCAGTCGACCGTCAACGGTCGGATTTCCGACGGTTGAGAAGCCGGTCGACCAAAGCGGTCGACCGAAGTCCCAACCAGAGAGCAAGTCTCTCTGTCGGTCGACCAGGGAAAAATAGAGAGCACTGTAAGTACTCCCGGTCGACCGTCGGTCGACCGATATGTACACATGCACAGCGGTGCATGTCGGTCGACTGGACCGGTCGACCGGACAAGGCCAAACTGTTTTTCCCAAAGGCTTTTTGAAGAGGGTAAATTTTGGTAAAAATTCTTTGAATAGGAGACTACAAAATAGAGTTCTAGGACTTGTAATAATCAGGGTGTGATCATAAATCAACACCAAAAAGACTTGAACTATATTTTGATAGAAATCCTTTTCCAAACAAAAACTGTTTTTCCAAAATGATTTTTCCAAACTTTGTTTTTCCAAAACTAGGTTAGAAATCTTGATATGAAAATTGGTTTGTAAGCATGAAGCAATATGAAGAGTGTGTGTAACAATCCCAAAATAATCTACCTCTGTCATCTAGGTTTTGACAAAATGAACTAAAAATTCTAACTAAAAATAAAAATACAAATCTTGATTTCTTCAATCTTGTTTGATCCTGGAGCGCTTCTATTGTGCTGTGGCTCTTGGGATCCAAATCTTTGCGACTTCCAAAAGTGTGAGTCTTGTGTTGGAGCCGTCAAACAACCTAGGATTTTTAACCTGAAACTCATTTAAACAAAATTGTTAAAACATAAATATATATGGTTTGTTATCATCAAAACGTCGGGCTAATGGCCTTTGGGCCAACACAATCCTCCTTCCAGAATCCTCAACTAGAAAGGAGAATGACTGACTTTGAAAGAAACATGGAAAGATACATGAAAAACCAAGATTCTCTCATGCAAACTATACAGAGGTTAGAGGTTCAAATGACCCAACTAGCCACTCCACAGAATGAGAGACAAAAGGGTACCTTGCCTAGTCAGCCAATAACCAATCCTAGGAATTCTCAACGAGCTCATTTGGCTGAGGATCATTCATTAAATCAATGTAATACTGTTCATATATTGAGGTCAGGAAAGAGAGTTGATAATCAAGTGTCAATGCCAACCAATCCCATTTAGCACAACCACAATCAAACATCCACCTCATCTAATCCAAATCCTTCCAATTCTGACGAATCTGAAAAAGATAAGTCAACCAGTCAGGTACACCAGCTTATAGTACCATTTCCTAATAGGCTGAAAAACAATAAGCAAAATCTACACATGGACAAGATAATTGAGATATTTAATCAAGTGAAGATAAATGTGTCACTTTTTGATGCCATCCAATAAGTCCCTTCCTATGCTAAGTTTCTTAAGGACATGTGCACCAAGAAGAGAAAGACTAATGTACCAAAAAAGGTCTTCTTAGCCACTAACATTAGTGAGCTACTATCGGGTCTGATCCCTATCAAGTACAAGGATCTAAGTAGTCCCACCATTGCCTGCACAATAGGACAAGCCGAGATTAGTCGTGCATTTCTTGACTTGGGGGAAAGTATCAACTTGCTTCCATTCTCAGTTTATCAACAACTCGGGTTGGGTGATCTTAGTCCAACTTGAGTCACTATCCAACTAGCTGAACATTCAGTAAAAGTTTCAAAAGGGGAGATTAATGATGTCCTGATCCGGGTAGGGGAGTTTATTTACTCTGTCGATTTCATAGTTCTGGAGACACAACCTGTGTTCAACTCCAATCATAGGGCTCAAACTCCTGTTATCCTAGGGCGACCATTCATTGCTATTTCCAATGCCATCATCAATTGTAGGAATGGTTCCATGAGGTTAACCTTTGGGGATATGACTAGAGAAGTCAATGTCATCAATCTAGGAAAACAACCCCACGATCTTGAGGACCAAACATTTGAAGTCAACCTAATTGAGAACTTAACAAGTGAACATAGGGAAGAATTGAAACTAGAAACTGAGTGTGACTTCAGGTTAGAGTCTAACGACTTTAATCTTGATTAGGTTGTAGATTCTGATGTGAATTGGGCCTCGAACCCTATTTCACCAATAATGGAGCCAACAAATTTGACTAGTCCTTCCAACTAGCCTTCCTCTTCCTTAGAATTGAAAGCCTTACCTGTGCATCTCAAGTACGTCTATCTAGCTAAACAAGAGACCTTTCCTATCATCATTGCCTCCCATTTAAATGACGGGAAAGAAGAAGATCTTAAAATAATTCTAAGAAAACATAGGGAAGCCATTGGTTGGACTATGACTGATATAAAGGGATTAAATCTGACCATCGTTCAACATCGCATTCATCTTAATGAAGATGCCACACCTAAAAGAGACCCGCAGCGTAGGTTAAACCCTATAATGCAAGAGGCTGTTCATGCTGAAATTGTAAAACTCTTAGACAATGGGATAATTTATCCTATTTCTAATAGCCAATGGGTCAGTCCTGTCTACGCGGTTCCAAAGAAATCCGATTTCACCGTAGTGGAAAATGAGAATGAAGAGTTGGTCCAAACTCGACTTCCTACGAAGATTTGAGTTTGCATTGACTATAGGAAGCTTAATGCTGCAACTCGTAAGGACCATTTTTCACTTTCCTTCATTGATCAAATGCTTGAACGTTTGGCGGGTCACGAGCATTACTGTTTCTTAGACGGTTACTCGGGATATAATCAAATCCCTATTGCTCCTGAGGACCAAGAAAAGACTACGTTCACATGTCCATTGGGGACATTTGCTTATCGTTAAATGCCTTTCGGCTTATGCAATTCCCCAGCAACGTTTCAACGTTGCATGTTGCGTCTTTTCTCTGATATGGTGAACGATTCTTAGAGATCTTTATAGATGATTTCTCCATCTACGGAGATTCATTCACTCACTATCTTCATCATTTAGAACTTGTCCTCCAACGTTGTGCTGAGAAAAATCTGACACTGAATTGGAAAAAATGTCACTTCATGGTAAAACATGGAATTGTCTTGGTCAAGAAATTTTCAAAAAAGGAATTGAAGTGGACAGAGCTAAAATTGAGGTTATTGCTAAGCTTCCCATGCCTAAATGTGTTAAGGACATTAGATCCTTCTTAGAACACGCTGGTTTCTACCAAAGATTTATCAAGGATTTAGTAAAATTGCTAGGCCCTTGACTATTCTATTAGCTAAGGATGTGTCCTTCACTTTTGATACTGAATGCATGAATTCTTGGGAGAAGCTTAAGAGAGAGCTTATTTCTGCACCAATCATATCTGCTCCGGATTAGTCTAAGCCGTTCAAAATCATGTGCGATGCATCTGATTTTCTCATAAGCGCTGTCCTAGGACAACGCATTGATAACAAGCAGCATGTGATTTACTACTCTAGTAGGACTCTCAACGATGCTCAATTGAACTACACTACGACTGAGAAGGAATTCTTGGCAGTAGTGTTTGCCTTAGAGAAATTTTGTCCCTACCTATTAGGGTCCAAAACCACTATTTTCACTGATCATTCTGCGCTTAGGTACCTCATGATGAAGAAGGATGCCAAGGTTCGTTGGATCCTCCTTCTTCAAGAATTCAATCTCGAGATTCGAGACAAGAAAGGCGTAGAAAATGTCGTTGCTGACCATCTCTCACGAATCCCTAATTCTCCATACAATGAATTACCTATAAACGAGGATTTTCCTGATGAAAATCTCTTAGCTATCTCTAGGGAATCTTGGTTTGCTGATATAGTGAATTACTTATTCACAAACCAAACTCCGTCTTATTGGTCCAAAAACGATATATACTGGTTCTTATCTCAAGTCCGGTATTTCTTTTGGGAGGAACCGTATCTTTTTAAGTACTATTCTGACCAAATTATTAGGAGATGCGTTCCCAATGATGAGGTTAAGAGTGTTCTATCCTTTTGTCATGAACTTGCATGCGATGGACACTTTGGTCCCCGCAAGACTGCTGAAAAAGTGGTACAAAGTGGGTTCTATTGGCCCACTTTGTTCAGGATGCGTATGAATTTTGCAAGACATGTCATAGACGCCAAATGGTAGGAAGGATCTCAAAATGAAATATGATGCCCTCAACTCAATTCTAGAAATAGAACTCTTTGATGTTTGGGCATCGACTTTATGGGTCCATTTCCTAATTCATTTGGAAACCAATACATATTGGTTGTTGTGGATTATGTGTCCAAGTGGGTAAAAGCCATTCTTTGTAAAACTAATGATAACAAAGTTGTTATAAAGTTTTTGAAAGAGAACATTTTTTCATGCTTCGGAACCCCTCGTGCTATCATCAGTGATAATGACACTCACTTTTGCAATAGATCCTTTGAAGCTCTTATGCAAAAGTATGCCATAACTCACAAGTTGTCCACAGCTTATCATCCTCAAACCAGTGGGCAGGTTGAGGTTTTCAATAGACAAGTCAAGCTTATCTTGGAGAAAACTGTGAACCAAAACCAGAAAGATTGGTCCATCAAACTTGTAGATGCCCTATGGGCCTACAGGACCGCTTTCAAGATGATTCTAGGAATGTCTCCTTATAGGTTAGTCTATGGTAAAGCTTATCACCTACCCGTTGAGTTAGAGCACCGGGCCTTATGGGCAATCAAGCAGTTAAATTTCAACTTGACTAAGGCCGGTGACCTTCAGAAGTTACAAATTTCTGAATTAGAGGAGTTAAGAAATGAGGCCTATGAAAATGCTAGGATACTAAAGATAGAGTAAAGATTTTTCATGATAAACACATCATAAGAAAAACCTTTGTCCCTGGACAAAAAGTCTTACTCTATAATTCTAGGCTTCATCTTTTTCCAGGAAAATTGAAATCAAGATGGACTGGGCTATTCGTTGTAAAACCGTATTTTCACACTGTGCACTTGAGATCAGTGACACCAAGAATGAAAATGACTTTAAGGTAAATGGTCATCGCCTTAAACCTTTCTTGGAATCAGTGCCGGTAAATGGAATGGCTATGGGTCTTTTTGACCCCGTGTATCGGTAACTTTCCTCTTTTCCATTTTATTTCTTGCATCTATACATTTCTTTCGTACATTGGGGACAATGCATGAGATAAGTGTGGGGCAGGGTTAACATGACTAATATAACAACAACAAATATATATATATATAAATATATATATATAACTTTTGAAAGGTTAGAACAATATTTTGATATATTTTTTGTAAGAAATTAAGTCAATTTTAAGGAATAGGAAAATCATAATTAGAATTTCTTATACTTGGTCAAAGTCGGATAACTTGTTTGATTTTTAGAATTAGGAAGAAAATTTGTGAAAGTAATTTAGTCTTGATATTTACCTTGATGAAATATGCACACTAAATACACTTACACACTTAGGGTTTAAAAACAAAGACTCTTATGCCATATAAAAAATATATGTAAAAAAATAAACAAATCTAATTATTGATTAGCTAGGTGCTTTAGCCTAAGCAAGCCTTGGTATTTATGCAAAAGATAATTGGATAAGTTTGAATATATATATATATATATATATATATATATATATATATATATATATATATATATATATATATATATATATATATATATATATATATATATATATATATATATATATATATATATATATATATCCTCTGATTAAGCTGGGTATTTTTGCTTTATGAAGTATAAGTATTCACGCCTAAAAGTGGTACATTTTATAAATAAAAACCTTGATTTCGTGGCCTTGTCTGCTCGAGTGCTTAAGTCCTTAGGGGTGTTTTCTCACCTGGTGCCCTAAAACTGTTCGATTTGAGTGTCACCGACTGAAGGCTCGTTACATGAGCAGATTAGAAAGCCTAATGAAATTGAGGAATAAACTCCACCAAAAATAAATATAAATAAGGCATAGGAGTTAATGTTAAAGAACCCTTAGTCAACTTCACAGTCACGATGGTGCATACGACTCAGGGTAAATTAATAGACTAGATAAGAGGTACAAATTGACTCCTTACTTTGATTTATGACATATTTTTGAATAGAGACTGAGTTTTGGACTGAAAAATTTGATATTTCTATAACTTATAGATTACTTAAATCCTTACAAATATACTTCAAATATTTTCTCCTTTAAAAATGCTTTTCAAAAACACTAACATTTTTATGGATTTTGTAAGTGCAATCTATTGAAAACCCTTACGAGACAAAACTTGTCCTCTAGGGGTAACCTAGAGGTTTAATGGCTTGTTGCACATGCTCAGTGCAATCGAGTGACCTGCAAAAGTAGTCTAATAATTGATTATAATTAGTCTGATGTTTTGCTCGAGGGCGAGCAAAAGATAAGTGTGGGGATATGATCAGTCACATATTTTGTATATACATTATCACTTACCATACTTTTTAGCTAATAAATCTTATTAATAAGTCTTCTTCTTTTTTGTTTAATGTAGGCCCAATTGCTAAAAGAAGGAAAGAGAAAACAAGCCTAAAAGCTGACCAAATTCTGATTTAATTCAGAATAAATTCGAAATCAAGGAATCAGGGCAAAATCTTGGCATATCAGAGAGGTTGAAAACGGATTGAAAAGAATCCTCCCAAATCAAACAGTTGAAGCCAACAATCAAAGGCTATTTCATCAAATCTTGGAGCAGAAACCAGAAAATCAGAAGAAGATACAAGAGAATCACCAAACCAGGAGAGCCACCCAATTGGGTGTGGCCAACTGTCCACACCAGGGCCGCGAAAATGCGGCCCTAGCCGCGTTTTCGATGCTTTGTTGTGTCAGTTGGGGGAGCGTTTGCTCCCCCAATCTTCTCAGGATCTCCCCCTCTAATTTTTTCCTATAAATACTAGTTTCAACAGAGCAAAAGGAGTAAAGACTAGGATTAGAATTTTTATTTATACTTTAAGGTTTAGGCTCTTTGTTAGATAGTACAAAGGTTGTATTTTTGTTTTGCAATTTATAGTTCAGTACAAATACTTGTGAGAGAGAGAGAGAAATTAAGTGCTTGTACTTGAAGATTGAAGTGACATCAATACAAGAATCGAGCTACTTCTTCTTCCACTCATTTACGGTATGTCTTGCGTTATTTACTTGCATTTTTCTTTGTCTTCCATGAGTAGCTAAATCGATTTTCTGGGCTCACTATTGTACCTCTCTCCAATTCTTCTTCTCTTCTGAATTTAATGAATAAAACCCAATGAATCATTTGCATGCCTTACTTCAAGCCCTTCTTCTTGAAAGTGTTCTTGAAGGCACATAAGGATGGGTTTGGATTTTTAAACTCTTACTTCTTTTAAGAATATCTCTTGAACTTGTTTTTATCTCATACTTGACTTCTTGATGATTTTACATACGATTCAAAACGGTTTCTTAAGAAAAGAGTAAACTTTTTCCAACCATCTTATATGCTTTACTTCAAACTTTCTAAAGTCAACCTTAAGTTTGGCCTATGATCAAGTTGAGGCACTAAGGATTTCAATAGAAGAATAAACAGTTGAGTAGTGAGATAGTGAGCCCAGATTTTCTTCTTTATTAAAATCAACCAAACAAATTTCGAGCTTTTTTAATCACCTTCTCCAAAGCCTTCTCTAAAGTTGCAATTTCTCTTTTAATCATCTCCTTCTTTCCATTCTCTTTTCAATTAAAAAATGAGTACAATTCTTTGTTATTAAATGAAACACCAAAAAGCTTTCATCGCATTCCTCCTCGTGGACACGACCCGTTAGCCACAAGCTACACGGTAATTCTTAACTCTTTGATTGTTCTTTCATTTTAGCAATCAGCATTATTTGAGGGGGAGTTTTTACCTCCTCTATATCTTGTGTTATAGCTTATATGTTTTGTCATCATCAAAAAGGGGGAGATTGTTGGCCCAAAAGGTTACACTCTCCATTTATATACGTTTTGATGATAACAAAACATATAAAAGCTATTTGGTACTAATAAAGATTCTAGAATGAATTTCAGGTTTGTACAAGTCTCGATGGCTTTGGATTTCTAAAAGCATGTTGCAAGGTTAATGTTTAAGCATGTTGTAAGGTTAATGGCGCTAAAAGCATGTTGTAAGGTTGATGGCGCAAGAGGACTCTTTCATAGGAGAGGAGGCCCTAGCTCGGTAATGCGGTTCAGAGATACCTTCCTATATAGTTTTTTATTTATTTTTGTTAGTTTATTAAAGGATAGTATATAGTGTTGAAGCACAATTTTCCTACACACACAAATTGTACGGTTTTCAAAAGATTATTTTTGTCTCTTGTGTAAAATACTTTAATAGACCTATTTCAATATGTGCAAACTCAGTTTATTGTATTTTACAAAGTCTTGTTAAAAATCATTTTTGAAAATAAACTTATCTTCAAAAACATTTCCTCAAATTTTATGTTTTGACCTGTTGCGGTTGACCAGACGATCGACCGGTTATTTTATAGGTCAGATGGTCGACCGTGTGATCGATCGCAGTTCTAACCGTTGGGTGCATGCATGTGTGCATGTTATCCGGTTGACCGAACCCCATGTCGGGCGATCGGGCGGTCGACTGACTGATGGCACCCAACTCTCTGTTTGGGATGGTCGATCGGGTGGTCGACAGGAGCCTACCAATGGTCAAAAGTTTTTGAAAACCGGTCGACCGGCCGGTCGACCGTGAGTGTTTTCTCTGCCAAACGGCTAGTTTTTTAAACATGTTTTAAAACGTGTTTTTAATCTCAAAACATGGTTTTAGGCTGGTTTTGGGTCTTATCCTTCCTGATTAGTCATAATTAGTATTTACCCTTTAATCCCTACTTATATCCTATAAATAGGGGTGGATGGGGTTGAGGAGAATCACAACAACATTTGCAAAGAAATCAAAGTTTGAGTATTCTTGAAAGAAGTTTTATTCTCAATTTTTGTGCTCTAATCTCTGATTTTCTCTAAAGTTTTTGAATCAAACCTCTCTTCTACTTTGTTTGATTTTTCACTTACAAACCTTGAGCTTCAATCCTATACATTATTCTCTAGGGTTTTGTAAAAAAAAGTTTTTTAAAAGGGAGTTTGTGGTCTTTTGATCACCAAGTGATTATTGTATTTGTGGCTCCACTACCTCTGGACTAGAGGAGTGTGATTGAGGAGTTGGGTACTCCATAGTGGTTGTAATCCTTTATGAAATTTCTAGTGGATCAGAAATCCTTCTTGGTGAAGGCGGGGACGTAGAGCTGGGTGCTCGAACCTCGAAACAAATCTCTGTGTTTGTAATTTGTTTACTCATGTTGCTTGCTTTCTATTCATTAATTCTTACATTGTCGATCTATACTCTCACAATAAGATTACATTGCGCACCTCAAACTCTTATTTAGAGGAATCACGAGGAAAGAGTTCAGAGCCCTTCACGGGGTATTCGGCTTCTAATCTCGCTTTGAGTGATTGTTACATCATCTCATTTTTAAATTAGTGCATTGATTAGCATAATCACCTATTCACCCCCCTCTAGGTGATTTCATGAACACAGTCTTAATAACGAAAGGCCCTGTTCATCTTGATTTCAACTTTTCTGAAAGAGGTGAAGTCTAGAGTTATAAAGTAAGACTTTTTGTCCTTGGACAAAAGTTTTTCTCATGATGAACTTATCATGAAAAGCCTTAACACTATCTTTCATAATCTTCACATTTTCATGTCCCGTTCCTTAACTCCTCAAGTTCAGAAATTTATAATTTCTGAAGTGCACCAGCCTTATCTAGATCAAAATTTAGCTACTTAATTGCACATAAGGCTCTATGCTCTAACTCAATAGGAAGGTGGCAAGTCTTTTCAAAGACTAACCTATAAGGAGACATTCCTAGAATCGTTTTAAAGGTGGTCCTATATGCCTATAAGGCATCCACCAATTTGGTGGACCAGTCCTTCCAATTTTGATTCACAATTTTCTCTAAGATAAGCTTAACTTGCCTATTTGAGACTTCTACATGCCCATTAGTTTGATGATGGTAAGGTGTAGATAACTTGTGTGGCCATAAGGTTACACTCTCCATTTGTTTAGAGTTTTGATGATAACAAACCAAATAGGAGCTATATGGTACTAATTAGTTTGTTAAGATAAGTTTCAGGTTTGTACCATATTTGAAGGCCATTGCTTAGCTATTGCAAGAATGTCTAGGTTCATGAAGCAAAGAAGGCTTTTTGCACATCAGGAAGGAACATAGAAGAGAAGGCTATAGCAAGGCATTGCATGACTCAAAACTTCAAGATTGCTCAAGATTATTTATTAGATTTGTTTTTAGTTTAGAGTTTTGTTAAAGAATAGTGAATAGGTTTTAAGCTCTATCACACACGTTTTTGCGCACATCCTGTTTCCAAAAACATTTCCTATAATATGTACAAAATATTTTTGTATACAATCTTCTGCCTACAAACTCATTTCTATGCTTTATACATACCTCTATTCAAAACTATTTTGTTTAACTTTAAATTCCTTTCAAAATTCCTTTTCAATCTTGACTTTTGGCCTGAGCCGGTCGGTCCGACACTGTGCCAAGTTAAGTCGGTCGACCGACCCAGTCGACCGAGGTTCTGGCAGCAGTGCGTATCCGTGTGCACGTTTCACGGTCGACCCGGTGGTCGACCGACACCTGCCTGTCTGCAAGACCATTGCTCTCTGTATTTCTGGGTCTACCGGGCGGTCGACCGTTAGCCTGCAACGGCTATTTTTTTGAACTAGCGGTCGACCGACCGGTCGACTGAGATAGCCGTTTGAATAGTAACGGCTATTTCCTAAGCTGGTTTATTTTTTGTCCTTTTCTCACTTAAGTGAGTTTAAATGACATGTTTTGGTTTTAATACTTTCTGATTAGCCTTAAATCTGTTTTATCTCTAAACCCTAGCCCACTCCTATAAATAGGGGTGTTTGGGGAGAGGTTCATTTACCAATCTTAACAAGAAAAATTTGCAAAAGTTTCAAAAGTTTAAGGCATTCAAAAGAGCTTGATTTCTTTGTTTTTGTGCTGAAATTCTCTTTCAAATTTCTAAAGTGTTTTCAAGAATTCTCTGATTTCATTTTCTTTTCTCCTTACACACAAGAGCTTCAAATCATATTCATTGTTCTCTAAGGACCTTGTAAGGAAAGAGAATTTTGAAAGGGAAAGTTTGTGGTCTTTTGACTACTAAGAGATTGCTTGTACTTGAGATTGTGGAGTTGGGTACTCCGGTGTATTTGTGACATCTTTGTGATAGTGGAAGTGGTTGGAATCCTTCTGGGTAAGGCGGGGAAGTAGAGCTGGGTGCTCGAACCTCGATAACAATTCTTGGTGTTTGCGTTTGGTTTACTTTCCCTTCCTCTTGCTCTACTTTCATTGCACTTATTACTTGATCTCTATTGTCATTGCTATATTCACTTATTTTGGGAGATTGTTGCATCATATTTTTAAATTGTGCATTGATTAGCATTATCACCTATTCACCCCCTAGGTGATTTTCAATTGGTATCAGAGCTTGGACTCTAGGTTTGGCTTAACATCTATAGAGAGATCCTTAAAATTTGCAAATCAACATTTTCATTCATTCTTTCATCACTAGTAAACATGGCCGATAACATCAAAACCCCTCCTAAATTTGATGGAATAAATTTCCCTATTTGGAAGGTTAGGATGACTATCTTTTGCAATCTTTAGGTAGCTTAGTAGCTAAATCCTTGACCAAACCCTATGTAGCACCCGATAGTGATGAGAGCACATGGACCGACTTTACCTTTAGAGAATATGAGGCTAACTCCAAAGCCCAAAATTTCCTTCTAACCGCCTTGAATGAAGATGATCTTACACGGGTAATTCATTGCCAATCCGCCTATGAGATTTGGCAACATTTGTTGGTCACACACGAGGGGACTTCACAAGTTAAGAGAGCTAAGATAGATCTCTTAAGGTCCCAATATGAATTCTTTAAAATGATTGATGAAGAATCTATTGATTGTATGATTACTCGATTTATTAAAATCACCAATGCTCTTTCTTCTTTAGGTGATGATATCTCAAATGACCAAAAGGTGCGAAAAGTAATTCGGGCTCTTCCTTCATCTTGGGAGATAAAGGCCACCACCTTGAAAGAGTTGAATGACAAGGATGAGATGGACCTCATTAGTCTTATTGGGAACTTAAAAACCCATGAGATGGAAAAGAAAGCAAGAGAAGAGGCCGCTCCACTAAAGAAGAAATCCATAGCCTTCAAGTCTTCATCCACTCTTGAAGACGATGAAGAAGATGAAGAAGAAGATGAGGAACTATCACTACTTGTTCGCAATGTGAAGAGAATGTACCGGAGGAACAAGCTCAACTTCCGAAGGAAATTTGAAGGCAAAGAGGAGAGAAGAATTATATGCTACAATTGCCGAAAACCCGGACATATCATGGCCGATTGCCCGGAGTTCAAGAAGAAGATGACCTCCTCCTTCAAGCCAAAGAAATCGGAAGAAAGAAAGCGTACAAGGCAACTTGGGATTCGGAAAGCGAGTCCGAGGAAGAGGCGGATATAGCGAACATGTGTTTCATGGCAAACACACCAAAGGTAACCTCTCAACCTCTTGATGAAGAAGATGATGAATTAAGTAAAGAAGTTCTTGTGCATGCTTTTGTTGAACTCTCCGAAACCTATGATAATAAAAGATTGAATGCTCTAAATTGGAAAAGGAAGTTGCTTTTCTTAAAATCAACTTGCTATTGTTTCTAGAGAAAAAGATAAAATTTCTTCAAATCTCATTTCTACCCAAAATGAATTTAGTGCTTACAAAGTTGCTTGTAAAGCAAAATTTCCTAAGATTGATGAAAAAGAAATTTCTTCTTTAAAAACTAAAATTGTTGATTTTGAAAAGACTTTAAAGGATTGTGCTTTTAACACTAAGAAACTTGAAGAAATATTTTCTAAAAAGCACACTTCTCATGCTAAAGATTCACATGTCAAGATTCCTCATGCTCACACTACACATAACACTTCTCATGCTAAATCTTTTCATGCTCACACTTCTCATGCTCACAAATCACACACTCACTATGCTTTTAAATATGGTAGAGTGTATAGATGCACATATTGTGGAAAGAATGGACATTTGGCTAAATTTTGTTATGACCAAGTAAATAGATCAAATAATCTTATTTGGGTTCATGGAACTCACTCTTTAGGACCCAAGAAAATGTGAGTACCAAAATTAAGTCCTAAATTATTTGATGTAGGTACACACCAAGGCTCCAAGACGTAGGGAGCGGTGGTACCTTGATAGTGGTTGTTCAAGACACATGACGTGGGACATCAATAACTTTACAACCCTATCAAGGTACGTGGAAGGTGGCTCCGTCACCTTCGGGGATGACTCCAAAGGCACTATCATCGGTATAGGTAACATTCAAATTGGTGCATCTCCCATTATAGAAAATGTTGTACTTGTTGATGGTTTGAAGTATAATTTGCTTAGCATTAGTCAATTTTGTGACCGTGGACTTAAGGTTGTTTTTTATGATTCTTCTTGCAAAATCTTTGATGTTAAAACCAATGATTGTATTCTCACCGGTTTTCGTGATGATAATGTTTATATCATTGACATGCTTAATTTAGATTGTTCTACTAAATGCTTGAATGCTTTTGATGAAAATTCTTGGCTTTGGCATAGAAGATTAGGACATGCATCTTTTGACCATCTTTCTAGGATTAATTCTAAGAAATTGGTGAAGGGTATACCTTGCTTGAAGTTTGAGAAAGACCGCATTTGTGGTGCGTGCCAACTTGGGAAACAAACCAAATCTTCCTTCAAACCAATCAAGGATATCATGTCAACTAGACCATTAGAATTAATTCATATGAATCTTTTTGGACCTACTAAAACTAAGAGCTTAAATGGTAGTAGATTTGCATTTGTTTTAGTTGATGATTTTTCCCGTTTCACTTGGGTTTTCTTCTTGGAACACAAAGATCAAACTTTTTCTCATTTTAAGATTTTTCGAAAAAGAGTTGAAAAAGAAAAGGGTTTTTCAATTTTGAGAATAAGGAGTGATAGAGGTGGTGAGTTTGTTAACCAACTCTTCATGACTTATTGTGATGAAAAGGGAATTAAGCATGAAATGTCTTGTCCTAGAACTCCACAACAAAATAGAGTTGTAGAAAGGAAAAATAGAACACTTCAAGAGATGGCTAGGACAATGATAAGTGAGTATGACCTCCCTCAATATCTATGGGCCGAGGCCGTAAACACCGCATGCTATATATCAAATCGTATTTATTTATGTAAAAATTCTTCCAAAACATCTTTTGAAATGTATCATTCTAGAAAACCTAATGTTGCATATTTCAAAGTTTTTGGATGTAAGTGTTTTGTTTTGAACACTAAAGATAACTTGGGTAAATTTGATGCTAAGGCTTATGAAGCAATCTTTGTTGGATATTCTACAACTAGTAAAGCTTATAGAGTATTCAATAGATGTTCACTTACCATTGAAGAATCCATGCATGTTAAATTTGAAGAATCTAATGTGTTTGTTGAGAATGTTATAGAGATTGAACCATTAGGTGATAACATGGAGAGACTATCCTTGAAGGACTCACCCGCTCAAGAAGAAAAGCTAGAATCAATTGTTGATGTTCAAGAGGATAAAGAGGAAAGCTCTCAACCGCTTCCTAAAGCTTGGAGATATGCCACAAATCATCCCAAGGAGCTCATCTTAGGTGATGCATCTAAAAGGGTAACAACTCGGTCCAAATACCTATGTGGTAACTTTGCTTTCATTTCTCATTTTGAACCCAAAAGCATCCTCGAAGCCGAGGCGGACTCACATTGGTTGCTAGCCATGCAAGAGGAACTCAATCAATTTGAGCGCAACCAAGTTTGGCACCTTGTTCCTAGGCCCCTCGATAGACCAATAATTGGTACTAAGTGGATCTTTAGAAACAAGATGGATGAGTCCGGAAATGTCATTAGGAATAAAGCTAGGTTAGTGGCTCAAGGTTACACTCAAGTTGAGGGAATTGACTTTGAGGAGACCTTTGCAACCGTAGCACGGCTTGAAGCCATACGGATGACACTAGCTTTTGCATCTTTCAAAAATTTTAAACTTTTTCAAATGGATGTGAAAAGTGCATTTTTGAATGGTTTTATAAATGAAGAAGTTTATGTTGCTCAACCTCCCGATTTTATTGATCATGTTCATTCCGATTTTGTTTTTAAACTTGATAAAGCTTTGTATGGATTGAAACAAGCTCCAAGAGCTTGGTATGAAAGGCTTTCTAGTTTTCTCATTTAAATGATTTTGTTAAAGGCAAAGTAGACACAACTCTTTTCACTAAGCATGTTGATAATGACATCTTAATTGTACAAATTTATGTTGATGATATAATTTTTGGGTCTACTAATGAGTTTTTATGCAAGGAGTTTGAAAAGGTTATGCAATGTGAGTTTGAAATGTCTTCAATGGGTGAGCTTAATTTCTTTCTTGGACTCCAAATCAAGCAATTACAAGATGGGAACTTCATATGCCAAGCCAAATACGCAAAGGAACTCGTAAAGAAGTTTGGACTTGAAGGCTCAAAGGTTTGCAACACTCCCATGGCAACTACAACCAAGCTCGATAAGGATGACCATGGTAAAAATATTGATATTAAATTGTATAGAAGCATGATAGGTAGTCTTTTGTATTTGACGGCAAGTAGGCCGGACATCATGTTTAGTGTGTGTCTTTGTGCTAGATTTCAATCGTGTCCTAAGGAGTCCCATCTTATTGCGGTAAAACGCATTATTCGTTATATTAAGGGCACAATTGGAATGGGTCTATGGTATCTGAAAATCGGAGATTTCTCAATGACGAGTTATTCGGATGCCGACTATGCGGGTTATAGAGTAGATAGAAAGAGTACTAGTGGGACATGTCAATTTCTTGGTAATTGTCTTGTCCATGGTCCTCTAGGAAACAAAATTCCGTAGCTCTCTCAACCGCCGAGGCGGAGTATGTTGCCGCGGGGGCTTATTGTGCACAAGTCCTTTGGATGAAACATACTCTCCTTGATTATGATTTGCATTATAACCATATAAAAATATTTTGTGATAATACTAGTACTATACATATGACAAAGAATGCAAATCAACATAGTAAGACCAAGCACATTGAGATTAGATATCACTTTCTTAGAGATCATTTTGAGAAAGGAGATATAGACATTGATTATGTTTCTACGGATTTGCAACTAGCCGATATTTTCACTAAACCACTTGATTTTGCTAGATTTTCTTTCATTTGTGGTGAACTTAATGTTTGTGTTATTGAATAAAAATGTTTTCATAACTCTTTTTGATGTATGACAAAAAGGGGGAGAATGAGTTCATATGGTTTTGGTTCCATAAGAGTTTATAATGAATTCTTGTTTTTAAGTTTGATATGTTTTCATTCATGAATTCTTGTTTTTAAGATTAAGTGTTTTGCAAGCATATTTCACGATTTTTAATCATATGGTTTTTGTTTGATAGTTTGTTTGATGGTCTTTGCTTGCACCTTACATTGTTTTTTTTATGATAGCATAATTTGAGGGGGAGCTTACTTCTCCTCTATATTTTTTGCTTATAGCCTATTTGTTTTGTCATCATCAAAAAGGGGGAGATTGTTGGCCCATAAGGTTACACTCTCCATTTGTTTAGAGTTTTGATGATAACAAACCAAATAGGAGCTATATGGTACTAATTAGTTTGTTAAGATAAGTTTCAGGTTTGTACCATATTTGGAGGCCATTGCTTAGCTATTGCAAGAATGTCTAGGTTCATGAAGCAAAGAAGGCTTTTTGCACATCAAGGAAGGAACATAGAAGAGAAGGCTATAGCAAGGCATTGCATGGCTCAAGACTTCAAGATTGCTCAAGATTATTTATTAGATTTGTTTTAGTTTAGAGTTTTGTTAAAGAATAGTGAATAGGTTTGAAGCTCTATCACACACGTTTTTGCGCACATCCTGTTTCCAAAAACATTTCCTATAATATGTACAAAATATTTTTGTATACAATCTTCTGCCTACAAACTCATTTCTATGCTTTATACATACCTCTATTCAAAACTATTTTGTTTAACTTTAAATTCCTTTCAAAATTCCTTTTCAATCTTGACTTTTGGCCTGAGCCGGTCGACCGACCGGCCGACCGACACTGTGCCAGGTTAAGTCGGTCGACCGACCCAGTCGACCGAGGTTCTGGCAGCAGTGCGTATCCGTGTGCACGTTTTGTTGGAACCTGACATGTTCAAGATGTTGAAGCTTCTCCACTTACAAGATTTTGATGATTGACGAACTCGATTACTACATGATGATTGCTCTACCTCAGATGGTGCTTACTGAAGCTTATGGGTGTTTGTGGAAGTTGTTGTGTAAAGTTAGAATGATATGTAATAGCCTTGATAACTTACACACAAACTTAACCTTTCCAAGTCGACTTATCCCATTAACCTAGTCGACTACCCCAATATAGTCGACTTGCCATATAGTCCTAGTCGACTAGTCCACTTAGAACAAAAACCCCTAACTCTCTGTTTGGACTCTGTAAGTAAATTAGTCGACTTATCATTCCTATATAGTCGACTAACAGATACTCTAGTCGACTAGTCCCTTTTTTCAAGTCGACTAATCCTGGACACAAAATATTTCCAACTCTCTGTTTGTCAAATCTAGTCGACCAGCAGTAAACCAAGTCGACTAATCCAAGTTTCAAGTCGACTACAAGGTAGTTTCAGTCGACTAAAAACAGTTTTCCAGAAACCTGTGTCTCCAACAGACACTTTCCTAGTCGACTAATATTTATACCTAGTCGACTAATAAGTGAACTTTTGCCTGGCCTAGTCGACTAATTCAGTTTCCTAGTCGACTATAGGCAGTTTCTGACTGTTGGACAGTTATTCTTATCTGATCAAATTGGCAACGTTTTACAACGTTTTAATCCTCTGAATTGGTGTCATAACTTCCCCAACTGACCCTAGTCTACATCTATAAATAGGGAAGTTGTTCTTAAGGCCAATTACAAAGTTTTTCAATCAGATTTCCAAAAGCCAAAAAATTCCAGATTTCTGAAAACTGAATTTCTCAACTTCTTTCTTCACCAAAAGCCATCTCCTCTTTGTGAAGAACTCTGAAGTAAAACCTTCCTATACAGAACCTTGTCCACTACAAATCCTTATCAAGGCTATAGGAAGATACTGTATTCATTTCAAAGAAGTTTGTACAAGGAGTCTTCTTGGGTGTAGAAGATTGTACAAGGTTTGTTCTCTTGGCGGAAGAGAAGTTGTGCACGTTGGCGAAGGGTGTTTGCCAAGTGGTGCACAAGGTACTTGTTGTAGGGTGTACACAAGGAAAGTAAAGGAAAATCTCAAGCATTTGGCTTGGGGACTGGATGTAGGTCACAAGGACCGAACCAGGATAACTCTCCACTGTTTGCGATTGTTATTTTCTGTGGTTATCTTTTTAATTGCTTTAATTTCTGCAAGTAATTTATTTAAAGTTCAATTAACACTATTCACCCCCCCTCTAGTGTTGTTTTGCTTGTTATATAGATCCTACATTTGGTATCAGAGCAGGTATCAAGGCAAACAACCATACAAGGATGGCGACGAATTTCCAAACATCCCAATTCCAAGAGGGTCATTCTACACAACGTCCACCGCTTTTCGACGGTACAAATTACAATTACTGGAAGTGTAGAATGAAGATCTACTTGCAGTCACTTGATTACGATCTTTGGAACATCGTAGAAGCAGCGTACACAAAGCCTACAACCAACTACAGCGCTTGGAGTGAAGAACAAAAGAAGAGTGCAAATCTGGATGCCAAGGCGATGAACGCTCTCTTTTGTGCCTTAACCAAAGAGGAATTCAACCGTGTGTCTACATCAACCTCTGCACATCAAATATGGCATACACTCGAGGTAACACACGAAGGTACGAACAAGGTTAAAGAGTCTAAAATTTCAGTTCTTGTACACAGGTTTGAATTGTTCAAGATGAAGGAGAACGAAACCATATCCGAGATGGTTACAAGGTTCACAGACATCACCAACACACTCTTGCATCCCTTGGAAAGGACTACACTCAAGTTGAACGAGTCCGCAAGATTCTTCGAGCACTCACACCGGAATGGGAGAAGAAGACAACCGCCATTGAAGAGGCGAACGATCTCTCAACCTTGTCATTAGAAAACCTAATTGGTAATCTAATGGCATATGAAGTGCAAATAGAAGAAAGAAAGAAGGACGAACAACAACATCAATCCAAGAAGAAAGTTCTTGCCTTCCATGCATCTTCAGACACGGACAATTCGGATGAAGATGAAGAAGAAATGGCCATGCTTTCAAGGAAGTTCAAAAGGTTCTTAAAACAAGGTAAGTATAATAAAAATAAAGATACTAATGAAATTCCAACTTGTTTTAAGTGTAACAAACCAGGCCATATGAAGAAGGACTGTCCAATGATGAAATCAAAGGAATCTTTCAACAAGTTCAACAAGTTCAACAAGTCCAACAAGTTCAACAAATTCAACAAGATGAAGAAGGCCTTTCAAGCAACATGGGATGATAGCGACTCATCTTCCTCGGACGAAGAAGAAGCAACGGAAACCGCCAATATTTGCTTCATGGCCCAAGAAGATGAGGTACAAGATTATGATGCTTTATTAGAAGCCTTTAATGAACTTTATAGTAATTTCAAAATTGAAAAGATTAGAAATAAAGTTTTAATAAAGGAAAATGAAAAACTTGTTAATGATAATTCAATTCTTGTTTCTCAAGCATCATCTTTTATTTCTCAAAAAGAAGAATTTGAAAAAGTTATTATATCTTTAAAAAGAGACAATGAAGTTTTCTTAAAGAAAATGTTTTACTTAAAAAGGAAACTTTTTCTTTAAGTTCTAGAATTAATATTTTAGATAAAGATATGATAAGTTTTAAAGTTAAATATGAAGATCTTTTGAAAAATGTTAATAAGTTTAATAAAGGAAAAGAGAACTTGAATATGTTATTATCTTCTCAAAAAATGTCTAATAACCATTTTGGTCTTGGTTTTTCAAAAGATAACAAGTATAAGCTTAATCATGTTGGTATTGGTTTTTCAAAGACTATTTTGTAAGATCTACACATGTTCATAATTCATACAATTCTTTTGTAAAAAGAAATGATCTTTCAAAAAGAAGTAGATGCAAATATATATGGGTTCCTAAGAATTTGAATAATATTGATAAGAGTATCTATGTTGCATCTTTTATTCATGAAGTATGTAATTCTAAGAATTATGTTTATATTAACAAGTGGAAACCAAATTCCAATTGGATTTGGGTTCCTAAAGGCTAACCTTTTTCGGACCCTATCATGATGGGTACCATATATAATGTTTTATCTTATAGGTACCGAACAAAGAAAAATGGATACTTGATAGCGGGTGTTCCAAACACATGACCGGACATATGCAATTATTGTCCTCCGTTCAAATGAAAAAGGGAGGTACAGTGATCTTTGGCGACAATAACAAAGGAAAAGTTATTGGAACCGGCATTGTTGGTAACTCTTCAAAACCTCTTATTGAAAATGTCCTTTTGGTAAGTGGTTTAAAACACAACCTATTAAGTATTAGTCAATTATGTGATAAGGGTTATAAAATAGTATTTGAAAAAGATGTTTGTCTTATTTATGATGCTAATATGAAAGATATATTATTTAAAGGTTTTCGAAACAATAACATATATGAATTGTCAATAACATGCATGTTTTCAAATGAAAATTTATGTCTTATTGCTTCAAATAATGATTATTTTTTATGGCATAAAAGATTTGGTCATTTGAATATGAAAACCATTTCTAAGATTTCAAAATTTGATTTAGTTAAAGGTCTTCCAAAAATTGCTTTCAAAAAGGATTATTTTTGTGATTCTTGTCAATTAGGAAAACAAGTTAAATCTTCTTTTAAATCAAAAGATTTGGTTTCTACAAAAAGACCTTTAGAATTATTGCATTTGGATTTATTTGGTCCTACTCGTGTTTCTTCATTAAACAAGAGTAGATATGTTTTTGTCATTGTAGATGATTACTCACGTTTTACATGGGTGATTTTTCTGAAAAATAAAAATGACACTTTTGATGAATTTGTAAGTTTTTGTAAAAGAATTCAAAATCAAAAGTCTCTAAACATAGTCACTATTCGTAGTGATCATGGAGGAGAATTTGAGAATGAATCTTTTTCAAATTTCTGTAATAAGTATGGTATTACACATAATTTTGCTTTTCCTAGAGCATCTCCTCAAAATGGTGTTGTAGAGAGAAAGAATAGGACTTTGCAAGAATGTGCTAGAACTATGCTTATGGATAGTAACTTACCAAAATACTTTTGGGCTGAAGCCACTTCTACTGCTTGTTATGTTTTAAATCGAGTATTGATTCGACCATTTTTAAATAAAACTTCTTATGAATTGTTTCATGACCGAATTCCAAAAGTTTCATATTTTAAGATTTTTGGCTGTAAATGCTTTATTTTAAATACTAAAGATGCTTTAGATAAATTTGATGCTAGATCTTATGAAGGTATTTTGTTGGCTATTCTACTCATAGTAAAGCATATAGAATTTTTAATAAAAAATCTTTTACAATTGAAGAATCTTTACATGTTAAATTTGATGAATCCTTGACTAAACTTGTTTCTAATGATTCTCCACATGATGATGATCATATTATAGATTCTCCTAAAGATAATATTGTTATATCTTCTGTTGATACTAACGTGTCTAAGGATGAAGAGATTCCTACCGAGTTACCAAAAGCCTATGTTGAAGTAAGGAATCATCCACAAGATTTGGTAATTGGAGATATCAATCAAGGAGTTCAAACGAGATCCAAGTTGAACTACATGACACAAATTGCCTTCATTTCAATCATTGAACCGAAGAATATCAACGAAGCATGTGAGGACGATTTTTGGATAATCGCCATGCAAGAAGAGTTGAACCAATTTGTGAGAAATGATGTGTGGGATCTTGTGCAACGTCCTACTGATCATCCCGTCATCGGTACAAGATGGGTCTTCAAGAATAAACTCAATGAAGTCGGTGAAGTCATTAAGAACAAGGCAAGGTTAGTAGCACAAGGGTACAATCAAGAAGAAGGTATTGACTTCGATGAAACTTATGCTCCTGTTGCAAGACTTGAATCAATTCGTATATTACTTGCTTTTTCATGTTTCATGAATTTCAAATTATATCAAATGGATGTAAAAAGTGCCTTTTTAAATGGAATAATTAAAGAAACTGTTTATGTAGAACAACCACCAGGTTTTGAACATGAAAAATTTCCTAACTATGTTTTCAAACTTAAAAAAGCTTTATATGGTTTAAAGCAAGCACCTCGTGCTTGGTATGATAGATTAAAGAGTTTTCTTTTAAATTCAGATTTTAAAATGGGAAGTGCAGATACAACTCTTTTTATCAAACATGTTAATAAAGATATCTTAATAATTCAGATTTATGTTGATGATATACTATTTGGTTCTACTAATGATGATCTTTGTCAAGAATTTTCTAAGACTATGCAAAATGAATTTGAGATGAGTCACATGGGCGAACTCACTTACTTCCTCGGACTTCAAATCAAACAAATGAAGGAAGGAATCTTCATCTCTCAATGCAAATACGCTAAGGAACTTCTAAAGCGATTTGGCATGGAAAATTCTGGTCACAAGAATACTCCGATGAGTACAACTACCTTTTTGGACAAAGATGAAAGTGGTAAGAATGTCGATCAGAAACTCTATAGAGGTATGATTGGCTCTCTACTTTACATTACTTCTAGTAGACCTGATATAATGTTTAGCGTATGCTTATGTGCTAGATATCAGTCAAATCCTAAGGAATCACATATTAAAGCCGTGAAAAGGATCTTTAGATATTTAAATAACACAGTCAACTACGGTTTATTTTATCCCAAATCATGCACATTTGATTTATTATCTTATAGTGATGCTGATTTTGCTGGTTGTAAATCTGACCGGAAGAGTACTAGTGGTACTTGTCACTTTTTGGGACATTCACTAGTATCTTGGTTCAGTAAAAAGCAAAATTCCGTGTCCTTATCAACAACTGAGGCAGAATATATTGCTGCTAGTGTTGCATGTGCACAAATAATTTGGATGAAACAAACCCTACTTGACTATGGCATGAATATCACAAACTCACCTATTATGTGTGATAACACTAGTGCTATTAATCTATCTAAAAATCCAGTTCACCATTCACGTACAAAACATATAGATATAAGACATCATTTCTTACGTGATCATGCTTTAAAAGGTGATATTTCTTTAAATTTCATTTCAACTGATAATCAAGTTGCTGATATCTTAACTAAACCACTAAAAGAAGATACTTTTATTAAGTTTAGAAGAGATCTTGGTATTTGTAATTTTTCAGATTTTTAATCAATTTTTTTTAGAATTTTTAAAGTCTGTATTTTTTTGCAAATTAGTCGACTTACAACTATTATTAGTCGACTTCTAAAAGCCTTAGTCGACTTATAAATTTCCTAGTCGACTCCTGTGAGAAACAGAAAGTTTTTCAGTCGACTATAGAAAATTATCAGTCGACTAGACCTATTATTAGTCGACTAGACTTGTCCTGTAAGTCGACTAATACTGTGATATTTTTTTCTGATCTTGGATTTCTGTTTCAAACCCGACCCAATAAACTTAAGTTATGGATCCGTTTGCACTCTGATTTAATCCTATCCATTGATTTATATCTAGGATTAATCTCCACCTTTGATCTCTTTCTATTACACTCCTAAATCTTAGAAAATCCCTCATTTCTTCTCCCAGCCAAGTCTTCAAGTCGACCAAGAGGGATCTAGGGCACCCGAACTTCTCCAGAGCAAACTCCTTCAATTCCTCTCTCAGTTCTTCAATTCAGGGTATAATCTCTTCCATTTCAGTTCATTTCATCCATATCTACTGTCTAGTCGTTCCAATTTCTGTTTTCACTATGTCTCGTTCTAAGAAAACTAAGTTTACCCCAGGATCATCCTCTTCAAGTGTTGATTTTAGGTCATTTCTGAGAAACCCTAACCTAGAAAAGGATTATCTTCGTTTATCTCAGTTAGATATCATACCCGGAAGATTTGTCAATTATGATGATTTTTTGAATATGATATCATGTCCTTTCTTCGAACTTGTGGATTGTACAACATGTTTTCTTCAGAAGTTAAGGATGAATATTACCCTTTTCTCATTTATCTTTTCTACACTCATTTAAATTATGAAGATAATGAGAATGCAACATATCTTGAATCCTTTGTTAAGGGTGTCAATTTTAAGCTTACCATCAAGCAAATTGGTCGTATCTTGTCAATCCCATATACTGGCCTTTCCCTTGATGAGATAGTGATGGATGATGAGGATATCTTGAATCAGATTTTTCTTCCCGGTCACCATCTACCTATGGCCAACAACAAGCTTAAACCAATTCCCCGTCTGATTGGTAGGATTTTATCTTATAATATTTGCCCTAAGACTGGTAGTTTTAACTACTTTTCCAGGGACTTATCATCGTGTGTTTATGCTATCATGGCTGGACATGATGTTAATTGGGCAAAAATTATTTTTGACACCATGGTCAAGCCTCATTCATCCTTCCTCCCATTTGGCGCCTTTCTTACTCCAATATTTCGAAAGTATAATGTTGATCTTGATTCTGAAAACACTGTTGTCAAGATTTTCGAACTTTTTGATCGTGCCGCAATCCATAGGATGAAACTTCCTGATTTTCCTTCTGATGAACCCCCACAACAACAATCTTCTCCTCAACAACCACCTCCACCAAGTCCTTCCCGTGGTCCATCTACATCTTCACAACCTGATCCCCCACCAACTCAACCAAATCCATATACCGATGCTTTCTATAATTCAATGTCCGCTCAGATAGCATCCCTTCAATCTTCTCAACAAGATTTGTTGAATTCTCAACAAGATTTGTTGACTTCTCACTCCAGAATTCTTGAGAACCAATCCATGATGATGGATAGGCTGCAATCCATTGAGTCTACCCAATCAGCCATCATCAGTCTTCTCAAGGTTGGTTACCATCCACCTCCTCCTCCTCCCGGATCCGAAGATTAAAGCTGTTGGCGTTGGAGTGTCTTTTTCTGCTTTTGTTTTTAGCACTTATAAAAAAACTGTTTTTAGTTTTAGCACTTATGTATCTTCTCTTTTTGTTAATGACAAAGGGGGAGAAGTTGTTATGTAAGTTTGTTCAGTGTTTGTGTCACTTTGTTAAGTGAAACTCTGTTGTGTTACTTTGTAAAACTCTGTTATGTTATGTGAGTTGTTATGTTATGATAATGTGATATGTGTTCTATGTGTTATGTATTTTGTCACATATCTGTATATCTGTGTCATAATCTGAGATATTCTGCATGTTGTGCAAAATTGTGACAAATTCTGTGTATATATGTTATGTATACTAACATATAATCATGCAGGTGCAACCTAACATTTTCTGCAGGGACAAAATATTTTTTTATATATAACTTAGTTACTGCAGGGGAGTTTTGTTGCAGGGGGAGCCATCATAGCCATATGTTGTCATCATCAAAAAGGGGGAGAATGTTGGAACCTGACATGTTCAAGATGTTGAAGCTTCTCCACTTACAAGATTTTGATGATTGACGAACTCGATTACTACATGATGATTGCTCTACCTCAGATGGTGCTTACTGAAGCTTATGGGTGTTTGTGGAAGTTGTTGTGTAAAGTTAGAATGATATGTAATAGCCTTGATAACTTACACACAAACTTAACCTTTCCAAGTCGACTTATCCCATTAACCTAGTCGACTACCCCAATATAGTCGACTTGCCATATAGTCCTAGTCGACTAGTCCACTTAGAACAAAAACCCCTAACTCTCTGTTTGGACTCTGTAAGTAAATTAGTCGACTTATCATTCCTATATAGTCGACTAACAGATACTCTAGTCGACTAGTCCCTTTTTTCAAGTCGACTAATCCTGGACACAAAATATTTCCAACTCTCTGTTTGTCAAATCTAGTCGACCAGCAGTAAACCAAGTCGACTAATCCAAGTTTCAAGTCGACTACAAGGTAGTTTCAGTCGACTAAAAACAGTTTTCCAGAAACCTGTGTCTCCAACAGACACTTTCCTAGTCGACTAATATTTATACCTAGTCGACTAATAAGTGAACTTTTGCCTGGCCTAGTCGACTAATTCAGTTTCCTAGTCGACTATAGGCAGTTTCTGACTGTTGGACAGTTATTCTTATCTGATCAAATTGGCAACGTTTTACAACGTTTTAATCCTCTGAATTGGTGTCATAACTTCCCCAACTGACCCTAGTCTACATCTATAAATAGGGAAGTTGTTCTTAAGGCCAATTACAAAGTTTTTCAATCAGATTTCCAAAAGCCAAAAATTCCAGATTTCTGAAAACTGAATTTCTCAACTTCTTTCTTCACCAAAAGCCATCTCCTCTTTGTGAAGAACTCTGAAGTAAAACTTCCTATACAGAACCTTGTCCACTACAAATCCTTATCAAGGCTATAGGAAGATACTGTATTCATTTCAAAGAAGTTTGTACAAGGAGTCTTCTTGGGTGTAGAAGATTGTACAAGGTTTGTTCTCTTGGCGGAAGAGAAGTTGTGCACGTTGGCGAAGGGTGTTTGCCAAGTGGTGCACAAGGTACTTGTTGTAGGGTGTACACAAGGAAAGTAAAGGAAAATCTCAAGCATTTGGCTTGGGGACTGGATGTAGGTCACAAGGACCGAACCAGGATAACTCTCCACTGTTTGCGATTGTTATTTTCTGTGGTTATCTTTTTATTGCTTTAATTTCTGCAAGTAATTTATTTAAAGTTCAATTAACACTATTCACCCCCCTCTAGTGTGTTTTGCTTGTTATATAGATCCTACACGTTTCACGGTCGACCCGGCGGTCGACCGACACCTGCCTGTCTGCAAGACCATTGCTCTCTGTATTTCTGGGTCGACCGGTGGTCGACCGTTAGCCTGCAACGGCTATTTTTTTTGAACTAGCGGTCGACCGACCGGTCGACCGAGATAGCCGTTTGAACAGTAACGGCTATTTCCTAAGCTGGTTTATTTTTTGTCCTTTTCTCACTTAAGTGAGTTTAAATGACATGTTTTGGTTTTAATACTTTCTGATTAGCCTTAAATCTGTTTTATCTCTAAACCCTAGCCCTCTCCTATAAATAGGGGTGTTGGGGAGAGGTTCATTTACCAATCTTAACAAGAAAAATTTGCAAAAGTTTCAAAAGTTTAAGGCATTCAAAAGAGCTTGATTTCTTGGTTTTTGTGCTGAAATTCTCTCTCAAATTTCTGAAGTGTTTTCAAGAATTCTCTGATTTCATTTTCTTTTCTCTTTACACACAAGAGCTTCAAATCATATTCATTGTTCTCTAAGGACCTTGTAAGGGAAGAGAATTTTGAAAGGAAAAGTTTGTGGTCTTTTGACTACTAAGAGATTGCTTGTACTTGAGATTGTGGAGTTGGGTACTCCGGTGTATTTGTGACATCTTTGTGATAGTGGAAGTGGTTGGAATCCTTCTGGGGAAGGCGGGGAAGTAGAGCTGGGTGCTCGAACCTCGATAACAATTCTTGGTGTTTGCGTTTGGTTTACTTTCCCTTACTCTTGCTCTACTTTCATTGCACTTATTACTTGATCTCTATTGTCATTGCTATATTCACTTATTTTGGGAGATTGTTGCATCATATTTTTAAATTGTGCATTGATTAGCATTAACACCTATTCACCCCCCCCCCTCTAGGTGATTTTCAACTTGTGTGTTATGGCATATTTTTGCATAAGAGCTTCAAAAGTTCTATTGCAAAAATGTGTACCATTATCACTAATTATGGCACAAGGGGTTCCAAGCGTGAAAGATGTTTTCTTTCAAGAACTTGACAACAACTTTGTTATCATTTGTCTTGCAAGGGATGGCTTCAACCCATTTGGATACGTAATCTACAGCCAATAAGATGTATGGTGCCCAAATGAATTAGGAAAGGTCCCATAAAATCAATGCCCCAAACATCAAAGAGTTCTACTTCTAGAATTGGGTTTAGGGGCATCATATTACGTTTAGAAATCATTCCTATCATTTGGCATCTTGTGCAAGTCTTACAAAAGTCAAATGCGTCTTTAAACAAAGTGGGCCAATAGAAGCCACTCTGTAGTACCTTTTCAGCTATTTTGCGGGGACTAAAGTGTCCACCACAAGCAAATTCATGACAAAAGGCTAGAACACTTCTAGTTTCTCTTCGGAAACACATCTCCTAATTATTTGATTGCTATAATATTTGAAGAGGTAAGGGTCCTCCCACATAAAATACCGGACTTGAGATAAGAACTGATTGGTCGCTAATGTTGCATATTTAGTATCATATTTCCATACTTATTAGAGAATAAAAGCCTGCATTGTCCTAATTAATTGCTTAATTTATTTGCAGGCCCAATCTTTAAGGAGATGAAGAGAAATGAGCCCAAAGCCCACCAAAATTCAGAAATAAATTAGAATTAATTCGCACTCACTGAATCAGAGCAAAATTAAGAGGTTGAAAACCGATTGAGAAGAATCCTCTCAGAATCGATTGGTTAAAGCCAAGAATCCAAGGCCATTTCATCAGAATCTAGGACTCAAACGAAGAAACCAACTGAAGATAAAAGCAGGAAGTCAAACGGGGAGACCCACCAACAGGGTGTGGCCACCTGGCCACACCCTGGCCGTAGAAACACGGCCAAAGCCGCATTTCCGCGGCATTGTTGGGGAGTTAGGGGGAGCGTTTGCTCCCCCGACCTCCCCGGGATCCTATAGATTGGGTTTTTTCCTATAAAAGGCCTGTACTTGCACTGAAAATGGGACGCCAATGCAGAGTTAGGATTAGACTAGTTTTTCATTTCTTAGTTTAGGTTTTTCTTTTCTTTTTCATGTAATTTTAGTTTTTATATATGTAATCCCGAGGAGATCAGACTTTCATCGAAGAACAAGAATGAAGCTTGAGCTATAGTGACAATGGTGTAAGGTTTTCTTTCTTTTCTTTGATTGTTATGAAATCGAATCGATGTTTTTTCATTGTAAGTACTTTCTTTTAGTCTGCTTCTTCTTCTTCTTTTCTACTTCACTTTTCTTTTTGGTACAACTGTCTTCCAAGTGAGTCTAAAGCATCGAAAGAGCCTTGCCTTTGCGAGTGCCACCGATAGCTCATGACGATGGAATTGTGAGTCTCTCTGTATCATTTCATACTTGAAGTAGTCTTGATGATGTAATGTGGAAGAGACCAAAATCTACTCTTATGGCTATGCGCTGATTGCCTCCAATTCAAGGTAACATCGTCGCAAAGACTCAAGGTAAGCTTTTGTTGGAAAGAAGGTGAGTAATTATTTGTATTTCTTTTCTTTTATTTCTGTAAATTAAATCACCAACAATACCTCTTCCAAATCGTTTTCACTCTTCTTTCCCAAACTCATTTGTACATAGTCGCTTCTTTCATTTTCTTATTTTTCCACTTTCTATTCTACCACTTTCTTCTTAACTTTAACATAACTTTCTTTTTCATTTTATTAACTTAAAAATAGAGAAGAACTCTCGTTTTGTGTTCATAAGATTTCAATAAAGAACGTAAACGTTTCTATCGCAA
Source organism: Agave tequilana (assembly GCA_038442645.1). NCBI lineage: Eukaryota > Viridiplantae > Streptophyta > Magnoliopsida > Asparagales > Asparagaceae > Agave > Agave tequilana. The sequence continues at coordinate 86,588 of JAVJIF010009231.1, read as the reverse complement.
AACCCTCCTTGTGGATCACGACCCGCATAGCCACTTGCTATAGCGGAAGAATTGAGCACTTGCACATCTTATTTCTTAAGTTCTATAATTCCGTATTTTGTGTGTAGGTTTAGCCTCAATCAAATTTTGGCGCCGTTGCCGGGGAGGGTAACGTCTTTATTGAAATCTGAATTTTTCTTGAAAATTTTTAGAACTAAAGCGAATTTTCTTCTCTGTTGCAAGTTATAGGGCAAGCAAAGCAGGAAATTAAAGTTGCAGTAACATATAAGTGGCCTTGGGCCTCTGCTCTAGAAAGCAGAAACCAAGTGCCCGCTGCTTTGCCGCGGATCCGCGGCCAAAGCCGCGAAAACGCGGCAAAAAGGAGTGGACTACTAACGTGTTTTGCAGGGTTGCTTGTTTTGCAAATTCTAGTTTTCTGTAACTTTACTTTTTCTTATATGCCATCACATAATCCTGCTAATAATCAACAGTAAGAAATTTGTTGAAAGATAAAAAATTGATTAGACGTTTGGATTTTAGGCACGTGTCTTTTCAATTCATTTATTTTTACTGTTGAAGAGTGCTGGAGCAAGGTACATTCGCATTGCATGTAGAATAGGACTCATCTCTTGGTTGATTTTTATCACTTTGAGTGAATCTTATTTACATATCCTGTACACTTGCACAAATTGATTTTAAGGGAAATACCCAATAACAAGATAAGGTGGGGATTTAATAACCCTTCCTTAGCCCAAAAATCAGATTCCAAGCACTCACTAACCCAAGCCTAACTTAAATGAGTAGACATTGGCCCTAGGGACATCTCGGACTCAATTAGGAGATTATCCTAAGGGGGAAAGGTGTTGGAATTTGACTCTAGTCAAATCAGTGTCTGGGAAAGGGATTAAGGGCCGAAAGCCCGAAGGTTGGTGGTTATTTAATTAAGGAACGTCTTTGACGGAAAACCTCCCACCAATCTTGCCCTGACCTGGCTGATTAGCTTGTGGTCAAAGTCTGCATTGGACCTCCCGTGGACAGTCTAACCAGTTAGGAGTCGTCTAGGTCATAAGTCTACCCTAACTTAGGTTAGAATTTTTTTCTTTTCTTTGTTTGTTTATTTGTTTGTTTTTCTTTCTTTTTGTTTGTATTGTGTGATATGGCCTATAATAACAATTTTTTCAACTTCAATAATAATCCATATTACACATCAAACTCTTTTCGGATATTACCAACCCGGCATATCATGACTTTAACCAACCTAGTGTGTCGGATTGGTCTTATCCGAATCAATATAACCCATGTCCCCCATCATATGACTATAATTTCCATAACGATTTTAACTCTTCACAAAGTCAGTGGGGATTCACCTCCCCCGAGCATAATTATCAACCAACTTGTCCTCCTTCTCCACCTAGTCCACAATATTTTCAAGATTCATACTCAGTTCCACCCGTCCAAATAGGAAACCATCAATTTTGGAAATGAGTATGCGTGACTCCAAACACAAATCCCAAAATCTGATGGACTCACAATTTCATTACCACTTCCAAGACAATTCTTCATCTTTTCATCAAAACAATGAACCTATCAACTATGAAAAGATGCTTGAAGCCATGACTCAGGCTCAAAACACTCGTAATCGTGACATAGATATGATGGTCGAATCTCTACATTCTCACCGTTGGACCAGTTCTGATGTCACTAACCATTCTGTTAGAGCCGAAGAGTCCTGTAGTTTTGAAAATCAAGATTCCATTTCAGAACAACCATTTGAACTTGCCCAAACTCCAAATTTTGAAAAGATATTGACAGTTTAGCATGTTATCCTTTTCCTGAAATAGAACTTGAAAAGGAATATGATCCTGAACCCCAACTGAGTGATTCAATTCTACTTCCTGATTCGATTATGACTCCGGTATCTTCATCTGATTTCGATCTTTTCCCCGAGTCAACGTTGGATCCTATGCCTATTCATCATGAAATTGAATTCCCCATCTTTGAGGATCATATTAAACTTGACCAATTATACAATTTTGAAAATCCTATTGACAAATTGGCAAGTTCTCAATTTTTTGATATTGAACTCAATGAGATATGTGACCTAGATTCTCAAATCTGTGATCCAGTTCAACTTTCTGAATCAATATTGACTCCTGTTTTGTTACCAAACTTGAGTAATATTTTAGAGTCAGTTTTGATTCCTCCACCTATCATTCCTGAACTGGAATCACCCATATTAGGTCACATCCCATTGTTAGAAAATACATGTGGACTTGAGTTTCAACTTCTTGACTTGGACCCGCTTCTTGAACCAATTTCGACTCCTGAACCTTTACTTGACTTAAGTCACCTTCCTGAGTCGGTATTAGTTCATGTCCTTCCTGAGTCTAAGTCAACCGTTCTATCATTTCATACTCCATTCTGGGACGAGGTGGTTGACAAATTTGACTCTGAAATTAGTTATGGAATATGGAAATTAGATGGGGTTAAATATTTAATAAAGATCCTTTATGGATACATCTTTTTAATGGTTATATTAAAGATATTTCTGGTGGGTTCCTCCGAGCCCCAAGAAAAGTTGATTGGGCCGCATTTCGTGGACCAATCAGACCACCACCGGAACCACCTTAAGGTAACATTTCCTTCCCTTTCGTCTTTTTCATGCATCTATGCATTAATTCATACATTGAGGACAATGCATAAGATAGGTGTGGGGGAGGGTTCTAACATAACTTAGGTTTTCTTTTTATTAAAAACTTTTTAAAAAATAGAAAGAATATTTTGACTTATTTTTGCAAGAATTAAGTTAATTTTAAGGAATAGGAAAATCCAAATTAGGATTTCTTATACTTGGTCAAAATAAGATTATTTGTTTGATTTTTAAGGTTAGGAAGAAAATTTGTCAAAGTAATTTAGTCTTGATCTTTACCTTGATGAAATATGCACACTTCATACACTTACACACTTAGGGTTCAAAAACAAAGATTCTTATGCCTTATAAAAAAAAAAGATAAACAAATCTAATTATTGATTAGTTAGGTGCTTTGGCCTAAGAAAGCCTTAGTATTAATGCAAAAGATAATTAGATGAGTTTGAAAAAAAAAATAAACAAATCTAATTATTGATTAGCTAGGTGCTTTGGCCTAAGTAAGCCTTAGTATTTATGTGAAAGATGATTAGATAAGTTTGAAAAATATATATATATAAATCCTCTGATTAAGCTGGGTATTTGTGCCTAATAAAGCATAAGTATTCACGCCTAAAAGAGGTCCATATAATAAAATCCTTAGTTTTGTGGCCTTGTTTGCTCGAGTTCTTAAGTCCTTGGGGTGTTTCTCACCCGGTGCCCTAAGACCATCTGGTTTGGGAGTCATCGATTAAAGGCTCGTTACATGGGCAGATTAGAAAGCCTAATAGAACTAAGAATACCACCAAATATATATATATATATATATATATATATATATATATATATAAATAAATAAGGCATAAGAGTTAGAGTTAATGAACCCTGAGTCAAAATTTTCACAGTCACAAGGTGCATATGACTTAGGATGAAGTAATAGACTAGATGAGAAGTACAATTTGACTCCTTACTTTGATTGATAACAAATTTTTGAATAGAGACTAAGTTTAGAAATGAAAAATTCGGTTTTCCTATAACTTATAGATTGCTTAGATCTTATAATCATATTTCAAATATTTTTCTCTTTCAAAATGCTTTTCGAAAATACTAACTCTTTATTTCCCTTTCTTTATGGATTTTGTGGGTGCAATCCACTGAAAACCCTCACGAGACAAAACTCGTCCTCTAGGGGAAACCTAGAGGTTTAACGGCTTGTTGCACATGCTCAGTGCAATCGCGCGACCTGCGAAAGTGGTCTAATAATCCTTAGTATAGTTTAGTTGTTTTGCTCGAGGACGAGCAAAAGATAGGTATGGGGGTGTGATTGGTCGCTAATGTTGCATATTTAGTATCATATTTCCATACTTATTATAGAATAAAAGCCTGCATTGTCCTAATTAATTGCTTAATTTATTTGCAGGCCCAATCTTTAAGGAGATGAAGAGAAATGAGCCAAAGCCCACCAAAATTCAGAAATAAATCAGAATTAATTCACACTCACTCAATCAGGGGAAAATCAAGAGGTTGAAAACCGGTTGAGAAGAATCCTCTCAGAATCGATTGGTTAAAGCCAAGAATCCAAGGCCATTTCGTCAGAATCCAGGACTCAAACGAAAAAACCAACTGAAGATAAAAGCAGGAAGTCAAACCGGGAGACCCACCAACAGGGTGTGGCCACCTGGCCACACCCTGGCCGCGGAAACGCGGCCAAAGCCGCGTTTCTGCGGCATTGTTGGGGAGTTAGGGGGAGCGTTTGCTCCCCCGACCTCCCCGGGATCCTATAGATTGGGTTTTTGCCTATAAAAGGCCTGTACTTGCACTGAAAATGGGACGCCAATGCAGAGTTAGGATTTAGACTAGTTTTTCATTTCTTAGTTTAGGTTTTTATTTTTCTTTTTCATGTAATTTTAGTTTTTATATATGTAATCCAGAGGAGATCAGACTTTCATCGAAGAACAAGAATGAAGCTTGAGCTATAGTGACAATGGTGTAAGGTTTTCTTTCTTTTCTTTGATTGTTATGAAATCGAATCGATGTTTTTTCGTTGTAAGTACTTTCTTTTAGTCTGCTTCTTCTTCTTCTTTTCTACTTCACTTTTCTTTTTGCTACAACTGTCTTCCAAGTAAGTCTAAAGCATCGAAAGAGCCTTGTCTTTGCGAGTGCCACCGATAGCTCATGACGATGGAATTGTGAGTCTCTCTGTATCATTTCATACTTGAAGTAGTCTTGATGATGTAATGTGGAAGAGACCAAAAATCTACTCTTATGGGCTATGCGCTGATTGACTCCAATTCAAGGTAACATCGTCGCAAAGACTCAAGGTAAGCTTTTGTTGGAAAGAAGGTGAGTAATTATTTGTATTTCTTTTCTTTTATTTCTGTAAATTAAATCACCATCAATACCTCTTCCAAATCGTTTTCACTCTTCTTTACCAAACTCATTTGTACATAGTCGCTTCTTTCATTTTCTGATTTTTTCACTTTCTATTCTACCACTTTCTTCTTAACTTTAACATAACTTTCTTTTTCTTTTTCTTAACTTAAAAACAGAGAAGAACTCTCGTTTTGTGTTCATAAGATTTCAATAAAGAACGTAAACGCTTCTATCGTAAAACCCTCCTTGTGGATCACGACCCGCATAGCCACTTGCTATAGCGGAAGAATTGAGCACTTGCACATCTTCTTTCTTAAGTTCTATAATTCCGTATTTTGTGTGCAGGTTTAGCCTCAATCAAGAACTGATATCTATCCTATTTTGACCAACTAGATGGGTTTGGTTTGTGACTAAGTAATTAACTATGACGACAAACTATGGTTCCGTAGAGATGGTTAAAAGTTATTCATCAGGAAAATTATCGTTGATGGGCAGATTGTCGGAAGGTGCATTTGGTAAATGAGAGAGATGGTCTGCGATGACATTTTCGACACCCTTTTTATCTCGAATTTCGAGATCAAGCTCTTAAAGGAGGAGGATCCAATGGATGAGTCTGGCCTTTGCATCCTTCTTGAGCATAAGGTATCGAATCGCTGAATGGTCGGTGAAGATAGTTGTCTTGGTCCCAAGTAGGTATTGTTGGCCCAAAAGGTTACACTCTCCAATTGTTTAAGAGTTTTGATGATAGAAAAATAAATAAGAGCTATTTGGTACTAATAAGTTTGTTCAGATAAGTTTCAGGTTTGTACCATGTTTGGAAGCCAATGCTTAGCTTTTGTAAGAAATTCTAGGTTCATGGAGCAAATAAGGCATATGGCACAACAAGGAAGGAACATAGAAGAGAAGACTCTAGCAAGGCATTGCATAGCTCAAGACTTCAAGAGACTTCATTAGATTTATTTCTAGTTTTATAGTTTTGTTAAAGAATAGTGAATAGGTTTGAAGCTCTATATTCCAACACACACGTTTTTGCGCACATCTCATTTCTAAAAATATTCCCTATAAATATATATAAAATATTTTGATGTAAAGCCTTTTGGGTATTAACTCAATTTTGTGTATTATACATAGTTCAAATTAGAACTATTTTGTTAAACTTCAAAATCTCCTCAAAATTTTTGTTTCAATTTTGATTTTTGGCCTGAGCCGGTCGACCGACACTATGTCAGGTCATGTCGGTCAACCGATCCGGTCGACTGGGATTCTGGCAGTTGGGGGCGTGCATGTGTGCACGTTTTTTGGTCGACCGGGCGGTCGACCAGGCAGCTGGCCGACTGAAGTGCAGTTGCTCTCTGTTTTTATCCGGTCGACCGAGAGCCTGCAACGGCTCTTTTATTTGAACCCCGGTCGACCGGCCACTCGACCGAGAGAGTCATTTTTGCCATAACGGCTACTTTCTAAACAAGTTTTAAATTTGTCTTTTTCCTCTCTAAACAAGTTTAAAGTGATATTTTCTGAACCTAATACTTCCTAATTATCATTAAGTGGGTTTACTCTTTAATCCCTAGCCCTCTCCTATAAATAGGGGTGATTAGGGTGAGGTTTCATTACAACAAAAATTTGCAAAAGTTTCAAAAGTTTAAGGCATTCAAAAGAGTTTTAGTTCTTGGTTTTTGTGCTGAAAATCTCTCTCATTTTCTGAAGTGTTTTTCAAAACTCTCTGATTTTCATTTTCTTTTTCCACTTACATACAAGAGCTTCAATCCTACTCATTGTTCCACAAGGATTTTTGTAAGGGAAGAGAACTTTTCAAAAGAGAGTTTGTGATCTTTTGATCATCAAGAGAGAACTTGTACTTGAGATTGTGGAGTTGGGTACTCTGGTGTGATTGTAATTCTTTGTGAAGATATAGTGGTTAGAAATCCTTCTGGGTGAAGGCAGGGACGTAGAGCTGGTGTTGGTCCCGAGATGATGCCAAATGTTGGACTTTCTCTGTTGGCACTTATGGATCTAAAATACGAAGTCAACAAAAATACTAAACAAAGAAGGGTTAAGTTAAACAAATAAATATACTTGCAATAAAGGAAATCAAATCTCAGAAAAGTTTAGACAAACGCAAACACGAGAGATTTATCCTGCTTCGGTCCTCGTGACCTACATCCAGTCCCCAAGCCACCCGCTTGAGATTTTCCTTTATCCTTGATTTTGTACACCCAAAATCACAACCATGCACACCACTTGACAAATCCCCTTTGCCAAATGTGTACACCTTCTCTTCCACCAAGAGAACAAACTTCACCTTGTACAACTGCTTCTACACCAGAAGACACTCGTGTACAATGATTGCTTTGAGTATTACAACACTTTTCTATAAGCCTTGGTATTGTGTATGAACGTGGACAAGGTCTAGTATAGGAGAAAAACTTCAGAGAACTTCACAAAGGAATTTGAATTTGGTGAAGAACTGAAGTGGAAATCAGTTTTCAGGTTTTGGCAGAATTTTGATTTAGAAAACTGAAGATTAGGATTCTAATTTGGCCTTTAGAATAACAACCCTTTATATAGCTACACACTAGGGTAAGTTAGGGTAGTTATAGGTACAATTCAAATGATTGAAACGTTGGAAAATGTTGCACAAAAGACTAGATAATAGAAACTGTCCAACAGTCGAAACTGCCTATAGTCGACTTGCCTTTTGAGTTAGTCGACTAGCCTAGGCAATTTTCTAAAGAGTAGTCAACTAGGTTTGGGTATTAGTCGACTAGGTCAAGATAAGATCGAATGATAGGTTTCTGGATAACTGAATCAAGTCGACTGCAACTCCTTTATATGTCGACTAGGCCAGGGATTAGTCGACTAGGGGAATAGGGTTAGTCGACTACAAGGTCTATTAGTCGACTAATATTGTCTGTCAAGTCGACTAATGGACAAACAGAGAGTTGGGTTTATTTTGGACACATGAATAGTCGACTAGGGGCTTTGATCAAGTCGACTATCAAATGATTAGTCGACTATACGAGACTGTAAGTCGACTATAGGTCTATGATATGTGTGTGTATATCAAAGCTTTTGACATGCTATTTTATATTTACAAAACACATCATATCAACTCTCTTTGAAAAGTCTTGATCATGAAGAACTCTTGATACGTCGTGTGTTAGAGCTCAAATGAAATGCTTCACAAAAGTCTTCATCAAAACAAGTTCCAACATTCTCCCCCTTTTTGATGATGACGTTTTGTGTGCACAAGTGCTCCCCCTGCGGAAAATATGTTATATTTTCCTCCCACTGCAGAACTTGGGTTATAACAAATATAGAAATACTTTGTTCTCCCCCTTCAACAAATATATCATTAAATATATATATATATATGTTCTTATCAACTTTTATATGGTACCTACAAGATAAACGTTAGATGGTACCAAACATAAAAGAACATATTAACCTTTAGGAGTCCAAATCCATTTAGAATTTGGTTTTCACCTGTTAGTATACACATAATTGGAAAAATTACATATATCATGAATGTATGATGCAATATAGGTATTTGTATCATGAGTACTTAAATTCTTAGAAATCCATATAAACTTATTTTTCTTAGACATTCTTTTTACAAAAGAATCATATGGATTACAAAAATATGAAGATTTTTTAATAAATCCAAGACCATAATTATTATGTGACAACTTCTGAAAAGATAATAAATCATTCAATTTTTCTTTTCCTTGATTGAACTTAGTCACATTTTGCAAAATATCTTCATATTTCTTTTTGAAAACTGAAATATCTTTATCTAAAATAGAAATCCTTTTATTCAAAGACTCAGTTTCCTTTTTAAGTAAAATGTTCTCTTTTATAAACTTCTCATTATCATTTTTCAAAGATGATATGACTTTTTCAAACTCATCTTGTTGAGAATTTATAGAAGAAACTTGTAAAGCATAACATGAATTTTCATTTAAAAGTTTTTCATTTTCTTTTGATAAAACTTTATTTTTCAGTTTTTCATGCTTTAGATCATTAAACAATTCATGAAATGAATCAGAAAGTTCAGTAAATGATACCTCATCATCTTCTATGGCCATGTAACATAGGTTGACACGTTCAGTGGATTCTTTTTCGTCAGAAGATGAGGAATCACTGTTCTCTCATGAGGCTTCATAGTTTTTCTTCTTTCTGAATTTTTTGCTCTTGATTTTACCTTTATTTTTGAGCAATGGGCAATCCATCTTCATATGACTTGGTTTATTGCATTTAAAGCATTTGAATTTACCTTACTTTAGAAATCTCCTAAATTTCTTTGAAAGCATTGCCATCTCCTCTTCATCGTCATTTGAATCGTCCGTGTCGGAGGATGCATGGAAGGCAAGTTCTTTCTTCTTTGAGTGGTGTTGTCGTTCGTCCTTCTTTCTTTCTTCTAACTGCACTTCATATGCCATTAGATTACCGATTAGGTTTTTTAATGTCATGTTGAGAGATCATTCGCCTCTTCAATTGTGGTTGTCTTCTTCTCCCATTCTGGTGTGAGTGCATGAAGGATCTTACGAACTCTTTCAACTTGGGTGTAGTCCTTTCCAAGGGATGCTAATGAATTGGTAATGTCGGTGAATCTTGTAACCATTTCGGATATGGTTTCATTCTCCTCCATTATGAATAATTCAAACCTGTGGACAGGAACAGATATTTTAGACTCTTTAACTTTACTTGTGCCTTCGTGTGTTACCTGAAGAGTATGCCATATTTGATGTGCAGAAGTGGCTGTTGACACTCTGTTGAACTCTTCTTTGGTTAATGCATAGAACAAGGCATTCATTGCTTTGGCGTCAAGGTTCGCATTCTTCTTTTGATCCTTACTCCAAGCGTTGTAGTTAGTTGTTGGCTTGGTGTACGATGCTTCTACGATGTTCCAAAGTTCGTAGTTGAGCGATTGCAAGTAGATCTTCATTCTACACTTCCAATAGTTGTAGTTAGATCCGTCAAATAGCGGTGGACGTTGTGTAGAATGTCCTTCCTTAAATTGGGATGATGAAAACTCCATTGCCATCCTTGTTGTTGACTAGGTATGCAGGGCTTGTATGCCAGTTCAGGGCTCTGATATCAAATGTAGGGCCTGCTCTGATACCAAATGTTGGTCCCGAGATGATGCCAAATGTTGGACTTTCTCTGTTGGCACTTATGGATCTAAAATACGAAGTCAACACAAATACTAAACAAAGAAGGGTTAAGTTAAACAAATAAATATACTTGCAATAAAGGAAATCAAATCTCAGAAAAGTTTAGACAAACGCAAACACGAGAGATCTATCCTGCTTCGGTCCTCGTGACCTACATCCAGTCCCCAAGCCACCCGCTTGAGATTTTCCTTTATCCTTGATTTTGTACACCCAAAATCACAACCATGCACACCACTTGACAAATCCCCTTTGCCAAATGTGTACACCTTCTCTTCCACCAAGAGAACAAACTTCACCTTGTACAACTGCTTCTACACCAAGAAGACACCCGTGTACAATGATTGCTTTGAGTATTACAACACTTTCCTATAAGCCTTGGTATTGTGTATGAACGTGGACAAGGTCTAGTATAGGAGAAAAACTTCAGAGAACTTCACAAAGAAATTTGAATTTGGTGAAGAACTGAAGTGGAAATCAGTTTTCAGGTTTTGGCAGAATTTTGATTTAGAAAACTGAAGATTAGGATTCTAATTTGGCCTTTAGAATAACAACCCTTTATATAGCTGCACACTAGGGTAAGTTAGGGTAGTTATAGGTGCAATTCAAATGATTGAAACGTTAGAAAATGTTGCACAAAAGACCAGATAACAGAAACTGTCCAACAGTCAGAAACTGCCTATAGTCACTTGCCTTTTGAGTTAGTCGACTAGCCTAGGCAATTTTCCAAAGAGTAATCGACTAGGTTTGGGTATTAGTCGACTAGGTCAAGATAAGTTCGAATGACAGGTTTCTGGATAACTGAATCAAGTCGACTGCAACTCCTTTATAAGTCGACTAGGCCAGGGATTAGTCGACTAGGGGAATAGGGTTAGTCGACTACAAGGTCTATTAGTCGACTAATATTATCTGTCAAGTCGACTAATGGACAAACAGAGAGTTGGGTTTATTTTGGACACATGACTAGTCGACTAGGGGCTTTGATCAAGTCGACTATCAAATGGATTAGTCGACTATACGAGACTGTAAGTCGACTATAGGTCTATGATATGTGTGTGTATATCAAGGCTTTTGACATGCTATTTTATATTTACAAAACACATCATATCAACTCTCTTTGGGAAGTCTTGATCGTGAAGAACTCTTGATTCGTCGTGTGTTAGAGCTCCAAATGAAATGCTTCACAAAAGGCTTCATCAAAACAAGTTCCAACAGCTGGGTGCTCGAACCTCGAAAAGATTCTCGGTGTTTGCGTTTGGTTTACTTGCTTTAGCTTCTTACTCTACTTTCATTGCTCTTATTACTTGCTCTCTACATTCATTGCTATATTCACTTGTGTCATTTTCATATTGTCAATCTTATACTCATACAACAAGATTGCATTGTGCACCTCAAACTCATATCTAGAGGAATCATGAGGAAGGAGTTCAGAGCCCTTCACGGGGTATTCGGCTTTTAGTCTTGTTTTGGGTGATTGTTGCATCATAAGTTTTTAATTGTGCATTGATTAGCATTATCACCTATTCACCCCCCCTCTAGGTGATTTTAATTGGTATCAGAGCTTGGACTCTAGGTTTTGGCTTTACATCCTCAGAAAGATCCTAAATATTTGCTAATCAACATTTGCATTCTTTCATTCATTCACTAGTAAACATGGCCGACAACATCAAAACCCCTCCTAAATTTGATGGACTTAATTTCCCTATTTGGAAGGTTAGGATGACTATTTTCTTACAATCTTTAGGTAGCTTAGTTGCAAAATCCTTGACCAAACCCTATGTTATACCCGACAGTGAGGAAAGCACTTGGTCCGACTTTACCTTTAGAGAATATGAGGCTAACTCTAAAGCCCAAAATTCCCTCCTAACCGCCTTGAATGAGAATGACCTTACACGGGTAATACATTGCCAATCCGCCTATGAGATTTGGCAACATTTGTTGGTCACACACGAGAGGACATCACAAGTAAAGAGAGCTAAGATAGATCTCTTGAGGTCCCAATATGAAAGCTTTAAAATAATTGATGATGAGTCTATTGATTCCATGATGACAAGGTTTACTAAAATCACCAATGCTCTTTCCTCTTTAGGTGATGATATTAGTAATGACCAAAAGGTGCGAAAAGTGATTCGAGCTCTTCCTTCATCATGGGAGATAAAGGCTACCACCTTGAAAGAGTTGAATGACAAGGATGAAATGGATCTCATAAGTCTCATTGGAAACCTAAAGACTCATGAGATGGAAAGAAAGGAAGAGAAGAAGCGGCTCCTCAAAAGAAGAAATCCATAGCCTTCAAGTCTTCCTCCACTCTTGATGATGATGAAGAAGATGAAGAAGAAGATGAGGAGCTATCCCTCCTTGTACGAAATGTGAAGAGGATGTACCGCAAGAACAAGCTCAACTTTAGAAGAAAATTTGAAGGAAAAGAGGAGAGAAGAATCATTTGCTACAATTGCCGAAAGTCCGGACATATCATGGCCGATTACCCAGAATTCAAGAAAAAGGTGACTTCTTCCTTCAAGCAAAAGAAGCCGGTTGAAAAGAAAGCTTACAAAGCAACTTGGGATTCGGAAAGCGAGTCTGAAGATGAGGTGGACACGGCGAACATGTGTTTCATGGCAAACACACCCAAGGTAACCTCTCAACCTCTTGATGAAGAAGATGAATTAAGTAAAGAAATGCTTGTACATGCCTTTGTTGAACTTTCGGAAAGCTATGATGATAAAAAGATAGAATGTTCAAAATTAGAAAAAGAAATTGCTTTTCTTAAATATCAACTTACTATTGTTTCAAAAGAGAAGGATGAAATTTCTTTCAATCTTATTTCTACTCAAAAAGAATTTAGTGCTTACAAAGTTGCTTGCAAGTCAAAAATTTCAAAGATTGATGAAAAAGAAATTTATTTGTTAAAAACTAGAATTGTTGATTTTGAAAAAAATTTTAAAGGATTGTGCTTTCAACACTAAGAAACTTGAGGAAATATTTTCTAAGAAGCACACTTCTCATGCTAAAGCTTCTTATATCAATATTCCTCATGCTCATCATGTTAACACTACACATAACACTCATGTTAAATCCTCACATGCTCACAAGTCACATACTCATTATGCATTTAAATATGGTAGAGTTTATAGATGTACTTATTGTGATAAGAATGGACATTTAGCCAAGTTTTGTTATGATCAAGTTAATAGAACAAATAATCTTGTATGGGTTCATGACACTAACTCTTTAGGACCCAAGAAAATGTGGGTACCAAAATCAAGTCCTAAATTATTTGATGTAGGTACACACCAAGGCTCCAAGACGTAAGGAGCGGTGGTACCTTGATAGTGGTTGTTCAAGACACATGACATGGGATATCAACAACTTTACAACCCTATCAAGGTACATTGAAGGTGGCACCGTCACCTTCGGAGATGACTCCAAGGGCACAATCATCGGTATAGGTAACATTCAAATTGGTGCATCTCCCATTATAGAAAATGTTGTTCTTGTTGATGGTTTAAAACATAACTTGCTTAGTATAAGCCAACTTTGTGACCGTGGACTTAAAGTTGTCTTTGATTATTCTTCTTGCAAATTTTTGATTGTAAAACCAATGATTGTATTCTCACCAGATTTTGTGATAATAATGTTTACATCATTGACATGCTTAATTTGGATTGTTCTACTAAATGCTTGAATGCTTTTGATGAGAATTCTTGGCTTTGGCATAGAAGATTAGGACATGCATCTTTTGACATCTTGCTAGAGTTAATTCTAAAGAATTGGTGAAGGGTATTCCTTGAAGTTTGAGAAAGACCGCATTTGTGGTGCGTGCCAACTTGGGAAACAAACCAAGTCTTCCTTCAAACCAATCAAGGATATCATGTCAACTAGGCCATTAGAATTAATTCATATGGATTTTTTTGGACCAACTAAAACAAAGAGCTTAAATGGTAGTATATATGCATTTGTTTTAGTTGATGATTTTTTCCGTTTTACTTGGGTTTTCTTTTTAGAACACAAAGATCAAACTTTTTCCCTTTTCAAAATTTTTCGAAAATGGGTTGAAAAAGAAAAAGGTTTTTCGATTTTGAAAATAAGGAGTGATAGAGGTGGTGAGTTTGTTAACCAACTCTTCATTACTTATTGTGATGAAAAAGGAATCAAGCATGAAATGTAATGTCCTAGAACTCCACAACAAAATGGAGTTGTAGAAAGGAAAAATAGAACACTTCAAGAGATGGCTAGGACCATGATAAGTAAATATGACCTCCCTCAATATCTATGGGCCGAGGCCGTAAACACCACATGCTATATATCAAATCGTATTTATTTGTGTAAAAATTCTTCCAAAACATCTTTTGAAATGTATCATTCTAGAAAACCTATTGTCGCATATTTCAAAGTTTTTGGATGCAAGTGTTTTGTTTTAAATACTAGAGATAACTTGGGTAAATTTGATGCTAAGGCTTATGAAGTAATATTTGTTGGATATTCTACTACTAGCAAAGCTTATAGAGTATTCAATAGATCTTCTCTTACCATTGAAGAATCTATACATGTTAAATTTGAAGAATCTAATGTTGTTGTTGAGAATGCTGTAGAGATTGACCCATTAGGTGAAGATATGGAGAGACTATCCTTGAAGGACTCACCCACTCAAGAAGAAAAGCAAGAACCCATTGATGATGTTCAAGAGGATAAAGAGGAATGCTCTCAACCGCTTCCTAAAGATTGGAGATACGCTACAAATCACCCCAAGGAACTCATCTTAGGTGATGTATCAAAAGGGGTAACAACTCGCTCCAAACTCCATGACTTATGTGGTAACTTTGCATTCATTTCTCATTTTGAACCCAAAAACATCCTCGAAGCCGAGGCGGACTCATATTGGTTGCTAGCCATGCAAGAGGAACTCAATCAATTTGAGCGCAACCAAGTTTGGCACCTTGTTCCTAGGCCTCACGATAGACCAATAATTGGTAATAAGTGGATCTTTAGAAATAAGATGGATAAGTATTGAAATGTTATTAGGAATAAAGCTAGGTTAGTGGCCCAAGGTTACACTCAAGTTGAGGGAATCGACTTTGAGGAGACCTTTGCATTCGTAGTACGGCTAGAAGCCATACGGATGACACTAGGTTTTGCATCTTTTAAAAATTTTAAACTTTTTCAAATTGATGTAAAAAGTGCATTTTTAAATGGTTTTATAAATGAAGAAGTTTATGTTGAACAACCTCCCAGTTTTGTTGATCATGTTCATCCTAATTTTGTTTTTTAACTTGATAAAGCTTTGTATGGATTGAAACAAGCTCCAAGAGCTTGGTATGAAAGGCTTTCTAGTTTTCTCATTTCAAATGATTTTTAAAGGCAAAGTAGACACAACATTATTCACTAAACATGTTGATAATGACATCTTAATTGTGCAAATTTATATTGATGATATAATTTTTGGTTCTACTAATGAGTTTCTATGCAAGGAGTTTGAAAAGGTTATGCAATGTGAGTTTGAAATGTCTTCAATGGGTAAATTGAATTTCTTTCTTGGACTCCAAATCAAGCTATTGCAAGATGGGAATTTCATATGTCAAGCCAAGTATGCAAAATAACTCGTAAAGAGTTTGGACTTGAAGGCTCAAAAGTTTGCAGCACTCCCATGGCAACTACAACCAAGCTTGATAAGGATGACCAAGGTAAATGTGTTGATATTAAGTTATATAGAAGCATGATAAGTAGTTTGTTGTATTTAACGGCAAGTAGGCCGGATATCATGTTTAGTGTGTGTCTTTGTGCTAGATTCCAATCGTGTCCTAAAGAGTCCCATCTTATTGCAGTAAAACGCATCATCCGTTATATTAAGGGCACAATTGGAATTGGTCTTTGGTATCCAAAACCAGATATTTCTCAATGACGAGTTATTCGGATGCCGACTATGCGGGTTGTAGAGTAGATAGAAAGAGTACTAGTGGAATATGTCAATTTCTTGGTAATTGTCTTGTTTCATGGTCCTCTAGGAAACAAAATTTCGTAGCTCTCTCAACCGCCGAGGCGGAGTATGTTGCCGCAGGGGCTTGTTGTGAACAAGTCCTTTGGATGAAACATACTCTCCTTGATTATGATTTGCATTACAACCATATAAAAATATTTTGTGATAATACTAGTACTATACATATGACTAAGAATGCAAATCAACATAGTAAGACCAAGCACATTGAGATTAGATATCACTTTCTTAGAGATCATTTTGAGAAAGGTGATATAAATATTGATTATGTTTCCACGGATTTACAACTTGCCGATATTTTCACTAAACCACTTGATTTTGCTAGATTCTCCTTTATTTGTGGTGAACTTAATGTTTGTGTTATTGAATAAAACTGTTTTTCTTATCCCTTTTTGATGTATGACAAAAAGGGAGAGAATGAGTTTACATATGGAAATATGAGTTCATGTGATTTTGGTTCCATATGAGTTTACATATGTTTTTGATTTTGATTCTTGCAAAGTGAAGTGTTTTTATGATTTAATTTATTTGAGTTTAAGTGTTTTGCAAATGGTTTTTAGTCTCACATTTTTTTTAATATAATTGTTTGTTTTGCAATTTAATTGTTTTTCTTTGTTTAATATAGCATAATTTGAGGGGGAGCTTTCACCTCTCTTGTATTTTATTAACATAGCCTATTTGTTTTGTCATCATCAAAAAGGGGGAGATTGTTTGCCCAAAAGATTACACTCTCTAATTGTTTAAGAGTTTTGATGATTGCAAAACAAATAAGAGCTATTTGTTACTAATAAGTTTTTTCAAGATAAGTTTCAGGTTTGTACCATGTTTGGAAGCCAATGCTTAGCTTTTGCAAGAAATTTTAGGTTCATGGAGCAAATAAGGCATATGGCACAACAAGGAAGGAACATAGAAGAGAAGGCTCTAGCAAGGCATTGCATGAGTCAAGACTTCAAGAGACTTCATTAGATCTGTTTCTAGTTTTATAGTTTTTTTAAAGAATAGTGAATAGGTTTGAAGCTCTATATTCCAACACACACGTTTTTGTGCACATCTCATTTCTAAAAATATTCCCTATAAATATATACAAAATATTTTGATGTAAAGCCTTTTGGGTATAAACTCAATTTTGTGTATACATAGTTCAAATTAGAACTATTTTGTTAAACTTCAAAATCTCCTCAAAATTTCTGTTTCAATTTTGATTTTTGGCCTGAGCCGGTCGACCGACCGGTCGACCGACACTATGTCAGGTCAGTCGGTCGACCAATCCGGTCGACCGGGATTCTGGCAGTTGGGTGCGTGCATGTGTGCACGTTTTTCGGTCGACCGGGCGGTCGACCGGAGCCCTTCGGTCGATCGGGCGGCTGGCCGACTGAAGTGCAGTTGCTCTCTGTTTTTGTCCGGTCGACCGAGCGGTCGACCGAGAGCCTGCAACGGCTCTTTTATTTGAACCCCGGTTGACCGGCCGGTCGACCGAGAGAGTCGGTTCTGCCATAACGGCTACTTTCTAAATAAGTTTTAAATTTGTCTTTTCCTCTCTAAACAAGTTTAAAGTGATATTTTCTGAACCTAATTCTTCCTAATTATCATTAAGTGGGTTTACTCTTTAATCCCTAGCCCTCTCCTTTAAATAGGGGTGATTAGGGTGAGGTTTCATTACAACAAAAATTTGTAAAGGTTTCAAAAGTTTAAGGCATTCAAAAGATTTTAGTTCTTGGTTTTTGTGCTGAAAATCTCTCTCATTTTCTGAAGTGTTTTTCAAAACTCTCTAATTTTCATTTTCTTTTTCCACTTACATACAAGAGCTTCAATCCTACTCATTGTTCTACAAGGATTTTGTAAGGGAAGAGAACTTTTCAAAAGAGAGTTTGTGGTCTTTTGATCATCAAGAGAGAACTTGTACTTAAGATTGTGGAGTTGGGTACTCTGGTGTGATTGTAATTCTTTGTGAAAATATAGTGGTTAGAAATCCTTCTAGGTGAAGGCGGGGACGTAGAGCTGGGTGCTCGAACCTCAGAAAAATTCTCGGTGTTTGCATTTGGTTTACTTGCTCTAGCTTCTTGCTCTACTTTTATTGCTCTTATTACTTGCTCACTACATTCATTGCTATATTCACTTGTGTCATTTTCATATTGTCAATCTTATACTCATACAATAAGATTGCATTGTGCACCTCAAACTCATATCTAGAGGAACCACGAGGAAGGAGTTCAGAGCCCTTCACGAGGTATTCGGCTTCTAGTCTTGTTTTGGGTGATTGTTGCATTATAAGTTTTTAATTGTGCATTGATTAGCATTATCACCTATTCATCCGCCCTCTAGGTGATTTCAGGTATGGGTGAAATTTCTCCAAAGTAAAAACTGCAGCTAAGAATTCCTTCTCAGTAGTAGTATAGTTTACTTGGGTTTCGTTTAGTGTCCTACTTGAATAATAGATCACGTGCTATTTGTTATCTTTGCGTTATCCTAAGATAGCGCTTATAGCAAAATCAGAAGCTTCATACATGATCTCAAAAGGGTTTGGACCAGTACGGAGGTGAGATGATAGGTGCAGAGATAAGTTTCAATTCTAGCTTTTCCCATGCGCTACTACACTTGTCATCAAAGATGAAGGGCACATCTTTGGATAAAAGGTTAGAAAGGGGTCTAGTAATTTTGCTAAAATCCCTAATGAACCTATGGTAAAACCCGGCGTGTCCTAAAAAAGAACGAATGTCTTTCACGCATCGTGGAATTGGGAGTTTGGCTATGATCTCCACCTTAGCCTTATCCACTTTGATCTCTTTCCTAGATATCTCATGACCTAGGACAATCCCATGTTGCACCATAAAGTGGCACTTTTCCCAATTTAGGGTCAAGTTCTTTTCGGTGCACCATTTTAACACTAGTTCTAAGTGATGTATACATTGGTCAAACGAATCTCCATAGACGGAGAAGTCATCCATGAAGATCTCCAAGAAGTGCTCGACCATGTTAGAGAATGGGCTTAACATGCAACGTTGGAATGTCGCGGGGGCATTGCATACGCCGAAAGGCATTCAACGATAAGTTGTAAGTTCACCTAGAGGGGGGGTGAATAGGTGATGGCTAATCTAATGGTCACTTAATGACAAATAATGCGGAATTAAAAACTATTATGACCTAACTAAAACTTTTACACTAAACACCACGTATAACACAAGAGTGTTGCCGAATTCCCCGTGAAGGGCTCTGGACAAACTCCTCTAGATTCCCCTTGAATGGGTTGAGGTGCCGCGTTGGCTCTCTTGGTTGAATACAAGTGTTAGTCAACTATCCCAAGCAATATATCAATATGAGCACAAGGAATATATCATGCATATAAAGGTAAAGACAAGATAAGTAATGCAAGATATAAACAAGGAGATAGAGAGAGAGAGAGAGAGAAATGGCAATCGCAAACACAAAGGGTTTGTTTCGAGGTTCGAGCACACTTGCTTTACGTCCCCGCCTTCGACACACGAAGGATTTCCACTATGCAAGATCCCAATGGATCTCTCCTCGGTGCCGTAACACCTACAATCCCTCGGACTCCCTAGTCCCGTACACACGCAAGCTCACTAGCTCGCCGAGGCCGCACCTCGAACCAAAGAGTTCACAACCGAACTCCAAACCACCACGAGCACACTTGCTCGTCTCCTCAAAGTACAAGAATGAAATCTTGGTGATCCAACACTTTGATCACCAATGAAAGCTCTTACTACAATACTCCTATAAGATGAATAGACAATGGTTGCTCAAGTGTTTGTGTGAGAAAAGCAAGGATTGGAACTTTGGTGAAAAACTCAAGAAATCCTCTTTTACACTCTTGATAAAACTTTCCTTTAGATAGGAAATATTTGCTCTCTATTTTGTGGAGAAAAAACTTCTGAAAAGAGTGGAAAAAACTGGCTCTAAAACTATCTCCAAATCTTAGTGAAAACAGTCCACAAACCCCCAAATATATAGGCTGTCAAAAACTAGCCGTTGGGGTTCTGACAGGCCTGCCGGTCGACCGCCGGTCGACCGCCAACGGTCAAAAATCCGACCGTTGGAGCCTCCGGTCGACCCGCCCGGTCGACCCAGAAGAACAGAGAGCACTGCTCTCAGTTTCGGTCGACCGGCCCGATCGACCCGCCCACTGAACTGCCAGACGTGCACGGTTCTGTGCACGTCGGTCGACCGCCCGGTCGACCGGCCCGGTCTACCGCCCGGTCTACCGACCTCTGTGCAATGGGTTAACTTGGCGCACAGTTTTGAGGTCTAAAAAGTTCAAATTTCGGAATAAGTATATAGGATGAAGTTGTAGATAATGAAGTCTTATTTCTAATGCAACTTAAATCAAATCAATATCAATTCAGAATTGAAAGTTATCAATAAAATACTAAAGGTATCAAATCAGAAACTGTAAACTGTTTTTAGAACAAGAACAGACTTCAACCCAATATTTGACATTCTTAACATTTAAATCAGAAAATGATTATTGAATATTAAATGTAGCTCTGAAGGTCATCTTTAAAATGCAATTTAAATCATGTTAATTTAATATAAGAATCAAAAGTTATGACTAGAAAACTAAAAGAATGTCGAGCAGATCAGCAGAACAGTCGACCGCCCGGTCGACCGAGAAAACCCGAGAGTTCTAAAATGGTTTTGGTTAAAAACACATTTATATTTAAAACACCAAAAAAAAACAAAATGGTATTTTTCTAGAACTAAAAATTTTTTATGAAAACACATATAAATCAAGAGTGTGTGTGTGATATGAACTTGAGCAATCCACCAACTACTCTATCCTTTACATTTAACTAAAACAAAAATCTTATATCTAGATACAAGTCTTGATCTTGAAGTCTTCCCTTGAAGTCTTCTCATCCTCTTGACTTGGTCCAAGTGCAATCCAACGAGCTCAACAAATTGATGTGGTCTTGATGCATAGGCTCGTGAATCAACCGGTGCTAGCTCCAAAACTTGTCTTAAAATCCTTTGTTGAAGCTCCACACCTACTAAGATCTTGATCATAAATCTGTCACTAATTAAACACAAGATCATTAGTAAACATAACTTCATGAGTTGATCATCATCAAAACTAGGGTGATAGGCCTTTGGGCCAACAATCTCCCCCTTTTTGATGAAGACAAAACTCATGAAGTTATATATGCATGGATTAAAGTAAAGCTTCAAAGAAGCTCCCCCTTAACTCATGCATAACACAAAATAATAGATATTCAATGAAGCACGTGAATATGTATGCAAATGATGGAGATAAATATGCATCAAATTCTTTTTTTTTCTCATTTGCAAAACAAAACATATATGCAAAAACACAAATGTGCATATATAAACTCAAAATCTTTCTCCCCCTTTTTGTCAATCATCAACAAAGGGGTTCAAAGTAAAATCAAATCAAACAAATTTTTCTCCCCTTTTTTGGTCAAAAGCAAAGAGATCAAGAAGGGGTAATACAAATCAATCAATAAAGATTTATATGCGATATACATTCATGAAGAGGAAGACGCTAAGTTAGCTTCCCTACACATATGCATTACATGAAGAAGGGATGACAAGCCCTAACTCACATAACACATATTATGTAATGCATAAGAGGAGATGTGAAGCTCCCCCTACACACGTATATCATATATAGAAGAGTTGTCAAGCTCCTCAATTTATAATATACTCAACATGAATCTATATGTAAGAGAGATGTTAAGCTCTCCTTGCATATAGGAGATACAAATCAAAAATTTTGAATTTTTCTTTATCAAAACAGAATTTTGAACTTTCTTAATAAAACACATTTTGAGATATCAAGTAAACATAATTTTTTTTCAAGCTCCTCAATTTATAATATACTCAACATGAATCTATATGTAAGAGAGATGTTAAGCTCTCCTTGCATATAGGAGATACAAATCAAAAATTTTGAATTTTTCTTTATCAAAACATAATTTTGAACTTTCTTAATAAAACACATTTTGAGATATCAAGTAAACATAATTTTTTTATTTTGATATCAATTATGAAAACATATTGCATAAGCTTTAAGAATTAACAATTGAAAGTTGATTAAAGCTTAGCATATACATTGTGCTTTTAAGAACAAATGATTCACTCTCTTAAAGTAAAAATAGATCACATATATGTATGAAAAGATAATACCAATAGAAATTGATACTACTTGAATTTGAAAGCATACATACATATAATCAAAACATGAGTATATACAAAAAGAATAATCATATTGATACCAATTGAAATGATCCAATGATACCAATTGACATAAAGTAATATCAAGTGTATATCTCATAGAAGAATAAATAACTAGTTTAAATTAATTTTTGAAAAATTAGTTAAAGATCCTTCAAAAATATGAAATCATATGTTTTTCATGAATTATACTAAATACATAAAAGTTCAAGCACTCATAGTCCATAAAGCTCAAAATTATCTTGAAAAGTAAAAGATGAGTGTTCAAAGGTTATGTAAATGGCATTTTCATGAAAATAGACATTGAAGCTCAAACAAACATGAATCTTATTTTTAGACAAGACATGAAATTTTATTTTCATCAAAAACAAATCGTGAAAATTTTTATTTTTCATCTTAAAGTAAACTTCAAGGTATATGTATGATTTATCCAATCATAACAATACACATACATATCCCAAATATAAAAAGAGTCTATTAAAGGTATTTGCATGAAGGCAAGAGACTCACGGGTATACATGTATATTTATTAGATTTGAATTCAAAATACATATACATGAAGTAAAATCATAAAGATTGGCAAAGCATGTATAAATGAGAAAATCATCAAAACTAGTCTATACATATGCATATAGTGGGTACAAATGAGCATGAAGTGCAAAAGTATATAAAACAAATGTAGCTCACTATTTGTACATGTATAATACAAGTTTTGATAAAAACTACATTTAAGCATGGTATTATCACATGAAGCACACAAAAATATGAACATGCTATATGATATATGAAATTAAAAGCATGTACATAAAAAGTAGGAGTTTAGAGATTGTTACCAACTCCAAAGCTCCAAGCATGGTGGTCTTTCCCACCAAAAACTCCTTGATAGCGGTGCTCCAAATATGTGTCCTTTTAGTTCAAGTGCACCCACCATCAAGGCACCAAATCTCTCACGTCTTGAGAGATCCCTCACCTACATCAAAAACATGGGGTGGGGGTTTTGGTACCCATTTTTTCTTGGGTCCTTGGGGGTTAGCTTTGTAAGGAACCCAAACATTTTTATGATTAGCAAAATTTAAATGATGTATCCTATCATAACAAAACTTTGCTAAATGGCCTTTGCGGCCACAATGTGTACATTTGTACACCTTATGATGCTTATGAGTGTGATTGTGATCGTGGCGTGCAACATAAGCATATGCATGATGATGATGTGCATGAATATTTGGAGTTTGTTTCTTTGCAAACATGGACTCCAATCTAGAATGGTTAAATGCACAAGAGTTCAAAGTTGAACTCAAACTATCCATTTTATTTTTCAAATTTTTAATTTCACTATCATTAATGGTAGCATGTAAAGAGTAGTGAGAAATAGAATCATTTTTCTTATTCTTTTGAGAAACATTTTCTTTTTCCTTTTCAAACATTTTTCTTTTTAAACAAGAATTTTCTTGAAAAACAACTTCCTTTTGTTTTTCCACCAAAGCAACCTTATTTTTCAAAGTAGTGTTCCCTTCACAAAAATCATTCAATTTTGACATGAGGGAAACATTTTCATTTTTCAAAACCTCATTCTCTTTTTCTAAGCATGCAATATTATTCCTAAATGAATCATGTTCTTTATGCATGCAAGCAATATTCTTTTTCAAATTTTTATTTTCCTTTTTAATCATGTCATATTTATCAAGCAATAGATGACAAAAAGTAGATAGCTTATCATATGACATGTCCTCATCCTCGGATTCAGTAGTTACCTCAAGGGGGTTATCCCCTTAGACCATGTAGCACTTGTTGGAGACGTCACTTTCAACATCCGAATCGCTCCTCGCATAGTATTGTTCCTTTTCGCCAAGGGAGAGGAGGGTGTTCCACACTACAAAAGCCAAATCAAGATTAGCAACCCTAGATAAATAATCATCATTTAGGGTACTCTTCAAAGCATTAAGGGCTTTTATATTAGCCTCAAAATTCTTACCATTTAAACAATATGCATTATTAGTTGTGACAAGATAGACATGAATACCTAAGGCTTTGAGGTACAATGACATCTTAACCTTCCAATTTTGGATGTTAAGAATGTCAAAAATGGGTGGTGACATGCAGTCCATAGTGTGTGTACAAAATATTGTGATTAGCCTAAAATGAGGATCTTTAACTCTAGGTTGTTAGACCCAAATCAGAGTACCAAGCTCTGATACCAATTGTAAGTTCACCTAGAGGGGGGTGAATAGGTGATGGCTAATCTAATGGTCACTTAATGACAAATAATGCGGAATTAAAAACTATTATGACCTAACTAAAACTTTTACACTAAACACCACGTATAACACAAGAGTGTTGCCGAATTCCCCGTGAAGGGCTCTGGACAAACTCCTCTAGATTCCCCTTGAATGGGTTGAGGTGCCGCGTTGGCTCTCTTGGTTGAATACAAGTGTTAGTCAACTATCCCAAGCAATATATCAATATGAGCACAAGGAATATATCATGCATATAAAGGTAAAGACAAGATAAGTAATGCAAGATATAAACAAGGAGATAGGGAGAGAGAGAAATGGCAATCGCAAACACAAAGAGTTTGTTTCGAGGTTCGAGCACACTTGCTCTACATCCCCGCCTTCGACACACGAAGGATTTCCACTATGCAAGATCCCAATGGATCTCTCCTCGGTGCCGCAACACCTATAATCCCTCGGACTCCCTAGTCCCGTACACACGCAAGCTCACTAGCTCGCTGAGGCCGCACCTCGAACCAAAGAGTTCACAACCGAACTCTAAACCACCACGAGCACACTTGCCCGTCTCCTCAAAGTACAAGAATGAAATCTTGGTGATCCAACACTTTGATCACCAATGAAAGCTCTCACTACAACACTCCTATAAGATGAATAGACAATGGTTGCTCAAGTGTTTGTGTGAGAAAAGCAAGGATTGGAACTTTGGTGAAAAACTCAAGAAATCCTCTTTTACACTCTTGATAAAACTTTCCTTTAGATAGGAAATATTTACTCTCTATTTTGTGGAGAAAAACTTCTGAAAAGAGTGGGAAAAACTGGCTCTAAAACTATCTCCAAATCTTAGTGAAAACAGTCCACAAACTCCCAAATATATAGGCTGTCAAAAAACTAGCCGTTGGGGTTCTGACAGGACTGCCGGTCGACCGCTCGGTCGACCGCCAACGGTCAAAAATCCGACCGTTGGAGCCTCCGGTCGACCCGCCCGGTCGACCCAGAAGAACAGAGAGCACTGCTCTCATTTTCAGTCGACCAGCCCGGTCGACCCGCCCACTGAACTGCCAGACGTGCACGGTTCTGTGCACGTCGGTCGACCGCCCGGTCGACCGGCCCGGTCTACCGCCCGGTCTACCGACCTCTGTGCAATGGGTTAACTTGGAGCACAGTTTTGAGGTCTAAAACGTTCGAATTTGGGAATAAGTATATAGGATGAAGTTGTAGATAATGAAGTCTTCTTTCTAATGTAACTTAAATCAAATCAATATCAATTCATAATTGAAAATTATCAATAAAATACTAAAAGGTATTAAATCAGAAACTGTAAACTATTTTTAGAACAAGAACAGACTTCAACCCAATATTTGACATTCTTAACATTTAAATCAGAAAATGATTATTGAATATTAAATGTAGCTCTGAAGGTCATCTTTAAAATGCAATTTAAATCATGTTAATTGAATATAAGAATCAAAAGTTATGACTAGAAAACTAAAAGAATGTCGAGCAGATCAGCAGAACAGTCGACCGCCCGGTCGACCGAGAAAACCCGAGAGTTCTAAAATGGTTTTGGTTAAAAACACATGTATATTTGAAACACCAAAAAAAAACAAAACGGTATTTTTCTAGAACTAAAAATCTTTTATGAAAACACATATAAATCAAGAGTGTGTGTGTGATATGAACTTGAGCAATCCACCAACTACTCTATCCTTTACATTTTAACTAAAACAAAAATCTTATACCTAGACACAAGTCTTGATCTTGAAGTCTTCCCTTGAAGTCTTCTCATCCTCTTGACTTGGTCCAAGTGCAATCCAACAAGCTCAACAAATTGATGTGGTCTTGATGCATAGGCTCGTGAATCAACCTGTGCTAGCTCCAAAACTTGTCTTAAAATCCTTTGTTGAAGCTCCACACCTACTAAGATCTTGATCATAAATCTGTCACTAATTAAACACAAGATCATTAGTAAACATAACTTTATGAGTTGATCATCATCAAAACTAGGGTGATAGGCCTTTGGGCCAACAAAGCAAACGTCCCAAATGGGCATGTGAACGTTGTCTTTTCTTGGTCCTCCAGGGCTTTTGGGATTTGGTTATACCTTGAGTAGCCGTCCAAGAAACAATAATACTCATGGCCCGCTAATCGTTCAAGCATTTGATCGATAAATGGGAAGGAAAAATGGTCTTTTTAGTAGCGGCGTTCAACTTGTGATAGTCTATAAACACTCGAACCTTGATAGGTAGTCGTATTTGCACTAACTCTTACTTGTCATTTTTCACCACAGTAAAACTGGACTTTTTAGGGACCACGTGCACTGGGCTGACCCATTGGCTATCAGAGATAAATGATCCAATTATCCAACAGATTCATTATTTCGCCTTGCACAGCCTCTTGCATGAGCGGGTTAGCCTACACCATGGGTGCCTCTTTGGTTTAACCCCTTCATTTAGATGGATTCTGTGCTGGACTATTTTAGGGCTTAGTCCCTTGATATTGGCCATAATCTAACTAATGGCTGCCCTATGTCTCCTAAGAGTTGCCAATAGGTCTTCCTCTTACCTATTAGTCAAATTGGATGCAACTATGACTGGTAGCGTCTCTTGTTCACCAAGGTAGGCGTACTTAAGATGCTTAGGTAAGGTCTTTAACTCCAAGGAAGGAGGTGGCTCGATGGGTGGAGGTGTTAAACTTAAATTCTCCATCACTATAGAACTTGGACTTGCTACCCACTTAATCTCGTCAAAGTTGAGATTACTAGATTCTAACTCTTCATCATCCTTTGATTCTAGTGTGATCTCCTCTTTGTGCTCACTAGTCATATTTTCAATGAAGTTGACCTCAAAGGGTTGGTCGTTTATGTTGTAGGGGTGCTTATCTAAGTTGAAAACATTGACTTCCTTGGTTATGTCTCCAAAAGTCAAACTCATGGATCCGTTTCTACAATTTATGATTGCGTTAGTAGTTGCTAGAAATGGACGTCCTAAGATGATGGGTGTTTGGGATCTAAGATTAGACACAGGTTGTGTCTCTAAAATAATGAAATCTACAGGGTAAATGAATTCTCCTACACGTATAAGGACATCGTTGATCTCTCCCTTTGGAACTTTAATTGATCGATCAGCTAATTGAATCGTAACTTGAGTTGGGTTGAGTTCGCCTAATCCAAGTTGTTGATATACGGAGAAGGGAAGCAAATTAATGCTTGCTCCTAAATCGAGGAGTGCTCCACTAATTTTAGCTTGACCTATTGTGCAAGAAATGGTGGGGCAACCAGGGTCTTTGTACTTGACTGGGATCTGGTTGGACAATAGCTCACTAATGTTAATGGCTAGAAAAACCTTCTTGGGCGCATTTGTCTTTCTTTTCTTGGTGCCAATGTCCTTAAGGAATTTGGCATAACTAGGGACCTGTTGGATTGCATCAAGAAGTGATATATTTAGCCTAACTTGATTAAATACCTCGAGCAGTTTCTCCATATGTGTATTATTATTATTTCTAAGCCTATGTGGAAATGGGGCTATAGGTTGGTGCACTTGTTTTGCTGACTTATCAACTTCAGTTTCTTTGAAATTTTGTGGAGATGGAGTGGAATTAGATGGAATAGACAATTGAGCTGGGTCCGGTGGCATAAATACTTGATTATCAATTTGTTTCCCTGACCTCAATGTATGAACCAAGTTACACTGGTTTAGGTCTTGAGCCTCATTGGCTTGCCTAGGATTCCTAGGGTTTGGCAATGGTTGACTTGGTATAGTTCCCTTTTATCTTTCTTGTTGATTCAGTTGCATCTCTATCCTAGTCAAGACTTGAGCTAGTCAAGATTTAATCACCCTTCCTTAGCCTAAAAATCAAATTCCAAGCACTCACTAACCCAAGCCTAACTAAAAATGAGTAGACGTTGGCCCTAGGGACATCTCGGACTCAATTAGGAGATTATCCTAAGGGGGAAAGGTGTTGGAATTTGACTCCTGCCAAATCAGTATCTAGGAAAGGGATTAAGGGCCGAAAGCCCGAAGGTTGGTGGTTATTTAATTAAGGAACATCTTTGACGGAAAACCTCCCACCAACCTTGCCCTGACCTGGCTGATTAGCTTGTGGTCAAAGTCTGCATTGGACCTCCCGTGGACAGTCTAATCAGTTAGGAGTCGTCTAGGTCATAGGTCTACCCTAACCTAGTTAGAATTTTTTCCTTTATTTGTTTGCTTCTTTGTTTGTTTTCTTTCTTTTTTTTGTATTCCATTGTGTGATATGGCTTATAATAACAATTTTTCCAACTTTAATCATAATCCATATTACACACCGACTTCATTTTCGGATATCACCAACCCGGCATATCATAACTTTAATCAAAATAGTGTGCCGGATTGGTCTTATCTGAATCAATATGACCCATACCCCCCATCTAATAACTATAATTTCCATAATGATTTCAACTCTTCACCGAGTCAGTGGGGATTCACCTCCCCCGAGCATAATTTTCAACCAACTTGTCCTCCTTCTCCACCTAGTCCACAATACTTTCAAGATTCATACTCAGATCCACCAGTCCAAAATAGAAAACCATCAATTTTGGAAATGTGTATGCGTGAGTCCAAACAAAAATCCCAAAATCTAATGGGCTCACAATTTCACTACCACTTCCAAGACAATTCTTCATCTTTTCATCAAAACAATGAACCTATCAACTACGAAAAGATGCTTGAAGCCATGACTCAGGCTCAAAACACTCGTAATCGTGACATAGATATGATGGTCGAATCTCTACATTCTCACCGTTGGACCAGTTCTGATGTCACTAACCATTCTGTTAGAGCCGAAGATTCATGTAGTTTTGAAAATTAAGATTCCATTTCAGAACAACCATTTGAACTTGCCCAAACTCCAAATTTTGAAAAAGATATTGACAGTTTAGCAAGTTATCCTTTTCCTGAAATAGAACTTGAAAATGAATATGATCATGAACCCCAACTTAGTGATTCAATTCTACTTCCTGATTCGATTATGACTCCGGTATCTTCACCTGATTTCGATCTTTTCCCCGAGTCAACGTTGGATCCTGTGCCTATTCATTGATTGTTACACAATTCTGCATATTTTATCACATTATTCCCATGCATTTTTGCAAATAAAAGTATGATTTTTACTCATCTTTTCTATATTTTTACAGGTCCACACTCAAATGGAGAAAAGGCCCAAAATCTCTTTAATTAGCAATAATTAAAGAGATTAATCCAAAAAGCCCAAAAAAGCCCAAATTTAAATCCAGAATCCAGAGAGATCCGCGCGCCAACTCAAGATTCTAGAAGGCCACGTGGATAACAACCTCGTAACAAATTCGTACCAGAAAGTTGTTAGCCAACGGCCTCATCATTGCCGCGCCTTGCCGCGCCTATGCGGCAGATCTGGGGCCGTTGAGTCCAAGATTTTGCGCCAACGGCCAGGGCTCTGGATCCTTCTCCTGAGGCCTATAAATACTGCACCTGGACCTGCGAGCAAGGACTGAACAGAGAAGAGAGGAGAAATTAGGGGAAAGTCTTGTATTTTGTTTTAGGTTTTAGTCTCCCTCTTCTTCTTCCCTAGAAATTTTGTAAAGAGAGAGTTTGTAAGAGAGAGAAAGCTTGTGTACATCAAGGAGTGACAACTTGTGAAGCAAGGATTCATCCGTTCTCTTCTCTCTACTCTTGCATTTTCTAGTTTACTTGCTTTCTTTATTTCTTGCTTTACTTTCTTGCAATTTAGTTCATGCTTTGTTTCACTTTCCTTATGGCTTGTAGCTAACTTTTCTACATGTACTAGCTAACCACTAACCTTGCTAACTGCTAACTACTAACTCATGGGTGATTGTTATCTTTAATCTTGCAAGTTGGATGGTCTTCTCTTCTCCGATGGGTAAAACCCCCCGTCATTCAAGTGAGAAAGTAATTAGATCAACACGCAAGACGAGTCTATGCCGATGAATCAACATGAGGCACGCATTCACTATCACGGAGTTTAGTAAGTTTTGGCAAGATAGTAAGGTTAGCTAGTCATGGCTTTTTCATTCTAAAGTTTTCATTCTTTTAGTTTTAGTTCCAAAGCAAATCTCTTCTTGATTTCTTTTCCGATTATTTCCATCATGAACATATCCATCCATTCTTTCATTTCTTCTTCATTGTTTTATTCTTCATTCTTTTAAGCATAGAAGAATTCTCGTTTTACATCTTCACTACCTATCGTAAAGCTTCCATCGCGATCTCTCCCTGAGAATCGACTCGGTATAGCCCTATGCTATAACGGAGATAGGAAAGGGTATATTAATCATCTTTCATACATTTGTGGAGTGATCTAAGCACTTGAGGTTGTTTCTAAACCTTATCTCTCTTTCTATTGAATACATATATTTGTGCTCTTTTACACTCCATAATACAACACCTTTCCCGTCTAAATCAAATTTTTGGCGCCGTTGCCGGGGAGAGCAACGGTTTTTGGTTTAAAGTGAAGAACTAAACGAATCTTCTTCTCTGTTGCAGGTTACAGGTTGAAGAAAACAGGAACTTTGCATTGCAGTGACATATAAGTGGACCTGGGCCTCTGCTCTCGAAAGCAGAGACCAGGATCCCTCTGAATTGCCGCAGAATCGCGGCAAAAGCCGCAGTTCTGTGGCAAGGAGGAGTTGACTACTGACCACTTTTCTGCAGGGCTTGCTTCTCTGCAAAATACAGCTGCTGCAATACTTTAAGTCTTGTTTGCTTCACCTTATATCTGCTAATAATCAACAGTAAAAAATTAGTTGTTAACGTTAAAAATTGTTTAGACATTTGCATCATTAGGCACGTGTCTTTCAATTTCTTTACTTTTACTGTTGTAGAGTGCTGGAGGCAAGGTACGTGCGCATTGCATATTGACTAGGACTCACTCTTGTTTGATTTAATTAAGCTTTGAGTGAACCTTGTTTGTTTACATCGTACACTTGCACAAAATCGATTCTAAGGGCATCACCCATAAATAAGATAAGGTGGGGATTTTATCACCCTTTCCTTAGCCCACAAATCATTTTCCCACGCACTCACAATCCCAAGCTTCTAATAAAAACTGATAGACGTTGGCCCTAGGGACATCCGGACTCACTTAGGAGATTATCCTAAGGGGGAAAAGTGTTGAAAATTGACTTTTCTAAAATCAGTGTCTAGGAAAGGGATTGAGGGCCGAAAGCCCGAAGGTTGCTGGTTACTTAATTAAGGAACGTCTCTGACGGAAAACCTCCCACCAACCTTGCCCTTCCCTGGCTGATTTGCTTATAGTCAAAGTCTACACTAAACCTCTCGTGGACGATCTAATCAGTTAGGAGTCGTCTAGGTCCAGGAATCCTAGAAGCTTGGATTGATTTTTCTTTTTAATTGTTTGTTATTTTCTCTTTTTCGCTGGTGTGATCGGTGCACGTTGTTTGTGATTGTATATGCGAGAGTGGTTTCGTGATCCAAATTCTGCAAGACTTTTTAGACTTTCTACACTTGCACTTACACAACCACTTGACATTATGGAAAACAACGTCTCACTTCAAGATCGATTTTATCCGATTCGCACCTCCCTTCCATCTTGCATTCTTCTCCCCGAGCCTAATGGAAATCACTTCGAGCTGAAACCACAATTCATTAATACACTTCCCCGATTCCATGGTCTTGAGTCTGAGGACGCGTACCTCTTTATTCGCGAGTTTGAAGAGGTATGCCAAATGATGAGAATTTCTCAACTGACCGAGGATGCTGTTAGGTTACGGTTCATACCGTTTGCACTTAAGGATTTAGCTAAGAAATGGCTTTACAATCTTCCCGTCAGTTCCATATCTTCGTGGGAGGATTTTGTAAAAGTCTTTCTTAAGAAATTCTATCCTATCCACAAAACAGCCCTCATGCGGAAGAATATCATGCAATTCAAGCAGGAACCAAATGAACCTTTCTGGAAGTATCTTGAGCGTTTCAAAGACCTTCTAGCCCTGTGTCCTCATCACGGCATAGAGAAATGGCGTCTATGCCAGATTATCTATGACGGTCTAGATTACCAAACGAAAACCCTCCTTGAATCCATGTGTAAAGGGGAATTTTTAAAGAAAGATGAACATCAGGGGTGGGATCTCTTTGAAACCTTAGCTGAGAAAACCATTCAGTGGGAGTCATGTCCTGATAAATCCACTCCCACCACTTTCAGAACTGGTACACACTCCATAGAATCCTCTATAGCCGCAGAAGCCAAGATCACACAATTGATGAAGAGGATAGAACTGCTAGAGTCTAGGGGAAATTCTGTTGTAAATCAGGTCAACCCATTGCCTTTAATTCAACCGGGTTGCACCAACTGTCATGATCTTAGCCATGTCTTTGAGGAGTGTCCTTTGTATCAGTCTCAATCATATCAGGAGAATATGAATGCAGCTTTTACCAGACCCCCATACTCCAACACTTACAATTCGGGATGGCAGAACCATCCAAATCTTTCATGGAGTCAGTCTGGTTCTGAGCATTACAGACCACCACTTCCACATCCATATAATGCTCATTCTCACACATTCAGTTTCAATCATAATTCACTGTATGTTCATCCATCTCAAAGTCCACCTCAGTCACAACCATATCAAAACCCACCATACTACCAATCACAATTCCAATCTCCATATCAACAACATCCACCCCAAAATAATTCAGAAATATCAGAGTTGAAAAAATGTTAGAAACCTTTACAAAGAACCAGGAGCAGGAGTTGAATAAAATGAAGGTCCAAATTAGGCAATTGGATGAAAGACAAAAAGGAATGTTACCAAGTCAGCCATTGCCAACTCCAAAACATCACTTCCCTTTGAATGAAGTGGAAGATTCAGGACCCAGTCAATGTCATGCTATTCATACCCTGAGATCTGGAAAACAAGTCGATAATAAGGTTTCTAGTCCACCATCTCATCCAGCACCAAAGCCAACACCTCCTGTCCCAATACAACCAGCTTCTGACAAACCATCCCCTAGTTCAGAGCCATCCACTTCAAAAGCCAAGGGGAAAGAAAAGGTAGATGAGCAAACTTATAAGCCTGTTGTACCATTTCCAAATAGGCTTAAGAATCCCAAGACAAATGCTCACATGGAGAAGATAAAAGAAATGTTCAATAAGGTCCAAATTAATGTCCCTCTTCTTGATGCCATACAACAAGTGCCATCATATGCTAAATTCTTAAAGGAAATGTGCACCAAGAAGAGGAAAACACAAGTCCCTAAAAAAGTCTTCCTAGCATCATCCATCAACGAGCTGCTCAATGGTCCAACTCCTGTTAAATACAAAGACCCAGGTAGCCCCACCATTTCATGCATCATAGGACAGACTACCATTAATAGGGCACTTCTTGATTTGGGGGCCAGCATCAATCTCCTGCCTTTCTCTGTGTACCAACAATTAGGGTTAGGAGATCTCCGTCCTACCCAAATGACTATCCAATTGGCTGATCGCTCTGTCACTAGACCCCAGGGGGAAATTCACGATGTCCTTTTCAAAGTTGGGGAATTCATTTATCCTGTTGACTTTGTAGTCCTTGAAACAAAACCTGTGTCAAATACCAATCAAAGGGCTCAAACTCCTATCATTTTGGGACGACCATTCCTGGCTACTGCAAATGCCATCATTAATTGTCGGAATGGATCAATGAGGTTGACCTTTGGTCACATGACACATGAACACAATGTCTTCCACACACAACCTCGTAAAACAAAAGATCAAACATTTGAGGCTAGCTTCATTAGTAACGATTGTGAGGAAGAAGGTGAAGATCAAAAGATGAGTCACAATCTAGTGATTCTCTTATCCGAGTACCCTTTCAAAAGGGGAAAGTTGATTTGGATATTTTCACTTTCAATGAGCCAACTGTGACTGTATCCGAACCTCCGCTTGATATATCCTTTGAAGACTTGTTTGCTGATGAGATCATGTGTCTAGATGAGTCAACTCGGGGTAAGTTAGCTGATTGTACAATTTTGAAAGAGAATGTTGACTTGAGTTTTGAAGAATTATTTAGAGATGAGCTTGAATTTCTGAATAAAGGACAAAATGATGTGCTAAATGAGAAAGGTTGTAAGGAGGAATTTTTGGGTGAACACTATGGTGAGATATGGATGGACAATAATGAATTTTTGCAAATAAAAGTATGATTTTTACTCATCTTCTCTATATTTTTACAGGTCCACACTCAAATGGAGAAAAGGCCCAAAATCTCTTTAATTAACAATAATTAAAGAGATTAATCCAAAAAGCCCAAAAAAGCCCAAATTTAAATCCAGAATCCAGAGAGATCCGCGCGCCAACTCAAGATTCTAGAAGGCCACGTGGATAACAACCTCGTAACAAATTCGTACCAGAAAGTTGTTAGCCAACGGCCTCATCATTGCCGCGCCTTGCCGCGCCTATGCGGCAGATCTGGGGCCGTTGAGTCCCAGATTTTGCGCCAACGGCCAGGGCTCTGGATCCTTCTCCTGAGGCCTATAAATACTGCACCTGGACCTGCGAGCAAGGACTGAACAGAGAAGAGAGGAGAAATTAGGGGAAAGTCTTATATTTTGTTTTAGGTTTTAGTCTCCCTCTTCTTCTTCCCTAGAAATTTGTAAAGAGAGAGTTTGTAAGAGAGAGAAAGCTTGTGTACATCAAGGAGTGACAACTTGTGAAGCAAGGATTCATCCATTCTCTTCTCTCTACTCTTGCATTTTCTAGTTTACTTGCTTTCTTTATTTCTTGCTTTACTTTCTTGCAATTTAGTTCATGCTTTGTTTCACTTTCCTTATGGCTTGTAGCTAACTTTTCTACATGTACTAGCTAACCACTAACCTTGCTAACTGCTAACTACTAACTCATGGGTGATTGTTATCTTTAATCTTGCAAGTTGGATGGTCTTCTCTTCTCCGATGGGTAAAACCCCCAGTCATTCAAGTGAGAAAGTAATTAGATCAACACGCAAGACGAGTCTATGCCGATGAATCAACATGAGGCACGCATTCACTATCACGGAGTTTAGTAAGTTTTGGCAAGATAGTAAGGTTAACTAGTCATGGCTTTTTCATTCTAAAGTTTTCATTCTTTTAGTTTTAGTTCCAAAGCAAATCTCTTCTTGATTTCTTTTCCGATTATTTCCATCATGAACATATCCATCCATTCTTTCATTTCTTCTTCATTGTTTTATTCTTCATTCTTTTAAGCATAGAAGAATTCTCGTTTTACATCTTCACTACCTATCGTAAAGCTTCCAACGCGAGCTCTCCCTGAGAATCGACTCGGTATAGCCCTATGCTATAACGGAGATAGGAAAGGGTATATTAATCATCTTTCATACATTTGTGGAGTGATCTAAGCACTTGAGGTTGTTTCTAAACCTTATCTCTCTTTCTATTGAATACATATATTTGTGCTCTTTTCACTCCATAATACAACACCTTTCCCGTCTAAATCATTCATCATGAAATTGAATCCCCTATCGTTGAGGATCATATTGAACTTGACCAATTATACAATTTTGAAAATCCTATTGATAAATTGGCAAGTTCTCAATTTTTTGATATTGAACTCAATGAGATATGTGACCTAGATTCTCAAATCTGTGATCCAGTTAAACCTTCAGAATCAATATTGACTCATGTTTTGTTACCAAACTTGAGTAATATTTTAAAATCAGTTTTGATTCCTCCACCTATCATTCCTGAACTGGAATCACCCATTTTAGGTCACATTTCATTGTTGGAAAATACATGTGGACTTGAGTTTCAACTTCTTGACTTGGACCCAATTCCTGAACCAATTTCAACTCTTGAACCTTTACTTGACTTAAGTCACCTTCCTGAGTCGGTATTAGTTCCTGTACTTCCTGAGTCCAAGTCAACCGTTCTATCATTTCATACTCCATTCTGGGACGAGGTGGTTGACAAATTTGACTCCAAAATTAGTTATGGAATTTGGAAATTAGATGGGGTTAAATATTTAATAAAGATCTTTTATGGATATATCTTTTTAATGGGTTATATTAAAGATATTTCTGGTGGGTTCCTCCGAACCCAACGAAAAGTTGATTGGGCCACATTTCGTGGACCAATCAGACCACCACCGGAACCACCACCTTAAGGTAACATTTTCCTTCCCTTTCGTCTTTTTCATGCATCTATGCATTAATTCATACATTGAGGACAATGCATAAGATAGGTGTGGGGGAGGGTCTAACATAACTTTTGTTTTTCTTTTTATTAAAAATAAAAAAATTAACATTTTTCTTTACTTTTACAAAACTTTTTGAAAATAGAAATAATACTTTGACATAATTTTTGTAAGAAATTAAGTTAATTTTAAGGAATAGGAAAATCCAAATTAGGATTTCTTATACTTGGTGAAAATAAGATTATTTGTTTGATTTTTAGGGTTAGGAAGAAAATTTGTCAAAGTAATTTAGTCTTGATCTTTACCTTGATGAAATATGCACACTTCATACACTTACACACTTAGGGTTCAAAAACAAAGATTCTTATGCCTTATAAAAAAAGAAAAAAAAAATAAACAAATCTAATTATTGATTAGCTAGGTGCTTTGGCCTAAGAAAGCCTTAGTATTTATGCGAAAGATGATTAGATAAGTTTGAGAAAAAATATATATATAAAAATTCTCTAATTAAGCTGGGTATTTGTGCCTAATAAAGCATAAGTATTCACGCCTAAAAGAGGTTCATATAATAAAATCCTTAGTTTTGTGGCCTTGTTTGCTCGAGTCCTTAAGTCCTAGGGGTATCTTCTCACCCGGTGCCCTAAGACCGTTTGGTTTGGGAGTCATCGATTAAAGGCTCGTTACATGGGCAGATTAGAAAGCCTAAACTAAGGAATAATAACACCAATATATATATATATATATATATATATATATATATATATATATATATATATATATATATATATATATATATATAAATAAGGCATAAGAGTTAGAGTTAATGAAACCTTAGTCAAAAATTTTCACAGTCATAAGTGCATATGACTTAGGGTAAAGTAATAGACTAGATGAGAAGTACAATTTGACTCCTTACTTTAATTAATAACAAATTTTTGAATAGAGACTAAGTTTAGGAATGAAAAATTCAGCTTTCCTATAACTTATAGATTACTTAGATCTTACAATTATATTTCAAATATTTTTCTCTTTCAAAATGCTTTTCGAAAATACTAACTCTTTGTTTTTCTTTCTTTATGAATTTTGTGGGTGTAATCCGCTGAAAACCCTTACGAGACAAAACTCGTCCTCTAGGGGAAACCTAGAGGTTTAACGGCTTGTTGCACATGCTCAGTGCAATCGCGTGACCTGCGAAAGTGGTCTAATAATCCTTAGTATAGTTTAGTTGTTTTGCTCGAGGACGAGCAAAAGATAGGTATGGGGGCGTGATTGGTCACTAATGTTGCATATTTAGTGTCATATTTCCATACTTATTATAGAATAAACTTTGCATTGTCTTAATTAATTGCTCAAACTAAAACTGAAACCAAAACCAAAACTTGAAAACAAAACTGTCGAAACTAATTAAACCCGATAAAAAAGGGTCTGAAATTGAAACTGAAGTCAAGCTGTCGAACCTTGGTTTAAATCCTTCTTGCACCAGGCTACGACCTATGCTTAAAAACAAATATGTGGTTGACAACTATATAACACAATCAGAGTAAAGTGTCAATCACATGGAATCTCTTAAAGTGTGAAATAGCAAGTCTCTTCATCCAGCACCCTACAGACAAATTCCTAAAAATAAAATGTGAAAGCTTTTCTAGTTTGCACCACTTGATTAGAATGACCTTTGATGCATGTAGAACTAATAGTCATGGAGCACATAAAACGTAACCATGGAATTATAGCTCTTGCCAACCATCCTCCACTAAGGTGTGTCTTCACTTGTACTCTAGCATAAGGCTAAACAAAAACGTAACCATGAAATTCATTGGTATAATAATCATCAAAATTATAACATTTACACTATCATATACGAAAATCTTTTCCAATGCACATCTCATGAGGGATTATTCCCTTTTATTATAATTCAGACAATCGTTTAGTGTCAAACTTACTTGGAACACCGGCACTCCATTCCACTGGGCAATGTGAGAGTTTTTTTGTCACCACCACTGCATTCTTGTGTAGCATGGACTAGGATCCACTTGTATTGACATTTATACCATTCATGGAGAAGATGACATTTGAATGGCAGCATCGCAAGGAGTCTTTAAAACTCGACAAATGTGACATTCTCTTCTCTCATCTTCTTCCAAGGGTCCAACATGATCATCATGGGACACAGATGTCAAGTGTTTGTTTGTCTAAGAAATGTTTGACATGGGACCATCAATAACCTAACCTAAAATCTATAAAAACTAAAATTTTTATCCCTTCTTTTCATTCTTTATACTTCTTCTCCCTCTCCCCTCTTCTCTCTTAAACCTCTTAAACCTAAAATTTCTTCAATTTCTCTCAAATATCACTCTAAATGTTTTTTGAATTTTTCTCAAATTTCGTAAGGGGCATTTGTGAAAAATAATTTGATGTGATTGTTTAATCACAAATGAATGAAATAGAAATGTGTTTGATTTGAGATAAAGTAGAGGAAGAAGAGAAATAGATAGAAAATGATGTTGGAATATCAAATAAAAATGTCTTTTTGAAAGATGAGGAGTCATCATCAACTGAGAGAAATAAAGAGTCATCATCTTCAATTTAGAGAAATGATGAGTCATCATCAATTAGGAGTCATCATCAATTGAGAGAAATAAAGAGTCATCACCTTTAATTAGAAGGAATGAAGAGTCATCATCATCAATTTAGAGAAATGATGAGTCATCATCAATTAAGAGTCATCATCAAGTGAGTCATCATCTTCAATTAGAAGGAATGAAGAGTCATCATCATGAGTCATCATAAATTTGGAGGTTGGTATTCTTGTAAGTTGTGAAGCCTATAAAAGGCTAGTGTATCTCTTTGTTTTTTCAATCAAGCAATCAAGCAAGCAAGCAAGAAACAAAAGTTGAATAAAATCCGTTCTCCATTTAAAATTTTAGATTATAGTATATTAGTCCGTAGACTTGTATACAACAATTGGTATCAGAGCCAATTCAATTTTTTGTTTCATTTCCTCTTCTCCTCATGGCCTCCACCAACAATCTCATCAATCCACAAGTACCCAAGTTATTGAAAGATAACTATGAGAGTTGGTCAATTCAGATGAAAGCTCTATTTGATTCTCAAGAGTTGTGGGAGCTAATCTTTGATGGTTTAAGGAACCCACACCGGAGGTAGAAGCCGCCTACACCGCCGAAGAGAAGAAGGCTCTTAAAGAGCAAAGAAAGAAGGATAGCAAGGCTCGTTTTCTACTCTATCAAGGGTTGGACGAGTCTACTTTCGAGAGAGTTGCCGAAGCAATGACGAGCAAGGAAGCATGGGAAATCCTTGCTACCATCTACAAAGGAGTCGAGCGGGTGAAGCGAATTCGCCTTCAAACTTTGAGGGGCGATCTTGAAGCCGCTCAAATGAAAGATGAAGAAAAAATCTCCGATTATTATTCACGATTACTTCTAATTGTGAATAAAATGAGGAGAAATGGAGAGAAGATGGAGGACATCCGAGTGATGGAGAAATTGCTGCGATTCCTCACATCAAAATTCGAGCACGTGGTGGCGGCAATTGAGGAGTCTAAGAATTTGGAGGAGATCTCAATAGAGGAGCTTTTGGGATCCCTCCAAGTTTATGAGCAACGCATGCAAAAGAAGACTGGTTCCATAGTCTTAGAACAAGCATTAGAGTCAAAGCTGACTCTAAATGATCGTGGCTCACATAGTAGAGGTCGTGGTCGTGGCAGAGGTAGGGGACGTGGTCCCCAACAACGAACCACTCAAAATCAAGTGGAGTTCCAAAGCTTCAAAGGTCGAGGACGAAGCAATCGGGGAAGATTTACATCTGGACGTGGAAACAATAAGAACGTCTAATACTACAATTGTCAAAAATTTGGACACTATCCTCGGATTGCTGGCACAGAACTGAAGATCTTACCAATCTTGCCGAAGCAACAAATGACGTAGGTAATAACTCTACTCTTCTTCTTGCTCATGATGATTCAAGTGTTCAGAATGATGTTTTGTACCTTGACTCGGGTGCTAGCAACCACATGTGCGGGAAGAAAGAACTATTCATGAAACTCGCAGAAGGAGTTCATAGAAGTATGAGCTTGGGAGATTCTTCAAAACTCTTCGTTGAAGGCAGAGGGAAGATCAAAATCTATCAAAAGGATGGTATGCCCGAGTATATTTCTGATGTTTATTATATTCCTAACATGAAAAGTAATATTCTCAGCATCGGTCAATTACTCGAAAAAGGATATAAAGTATATATGGAGAACAACCACCTTTGGTTGAAAAATGCAAAAGGAGGTCTTATAGCTTGTATTAAGATGACAAGGAACCGCATGTTTCCCTTGCATCTAAACACAAAAGTTGAGAAGTGTTTTCAAGGACTCATGAAGAATGAGTCATGGAGGTGGCATCTTCGCTTCGGTCATCTAAATTTCAGCGGCCTGAAGCTACTATCTACAGCGACATGGTACGAGGTTTACCAACAATCGATCCACCAAGTCATACTTGTGAAGTTTGCATAATTGGCAAGCAAACACGACTTCCTTTTCCCAATGGAAAGTCGTGGAGAGCGGAGGCACCATTACAACTTGTTCATACTGACATCTGCGGACCGCTAGATCCCGTCTCTTTAGGAGGTAATAGATATTTTATTACTTTCATTGATGATTTCAGTAGAAAGTTGTGGGTGTACATTCTTAAAGAAAAATCTGTTGCCTTTACTACCTTCAAGAATTTTAAAGCTCTTGTTGAAGCAGAGAGTGGCTATAAGCTAAAAACTCTCCGATCTGATCGAGGTGGTGAGTACACCTCAAATATGTTTCAAGAAATTGCAGGGAGCAAGGCATAAAGAGGCAGTTTACTACTGCCTATACACCACAGCAAAATGGCATCGCAGAAAGAAAGAACCGCACTATTCTTGACATGACAAGAACCATGCTTAAAGAAAAGGGACTGCCGAAGCAGTTTTGGGTGGAAGCTGTGGCATGTTCAACCTACTTGCTCAACCGGTGCCCGACGAAGCAAGTGAAGGGCAAGACGCCTCAAGAAGCATGGAGCGGCTATACGCCTAATGTCGCACACCTACGAATTTTTGGGTGTGTTGCATATGCTCAAGTACCTGAAGTCAAAAGAAAGAAGCTTGACAATCATGGTGAAAAATGCATTTTCATCGGATATAGCGAGGAGTCGAAGGCATACAAGCTTTACAATCCACTAACTAAGAAACTAGTGGTTAGTAGAGATGTTGTCTTCAATGAAGCTGAAGCATGGAGTTGAAGCAATGAAGAGACTGTCAAAGATCAACCCATGGTGAATGAACCTGACGAGCCCCTACAAGAGGATCCACCACCAACTACACCACCATCTCCTCAACATGCTACACCGTCTTCTGTAAGAGGTTCTCCATCTTCTGGGGAAGGTAGTAGTAGCGAATCCTCCGTGCAACGAGGTCCAATCAAAATGAGAAGCCTCAGGGAGATCTATGAGCAGATAGAAGAAGATGGAGAAACTAATCTCTTTTGTTTATATGCCGATCATGAGCCTCTCACTTTCCAAGAGGTTAAGGAAGAAGATTGTTGGCGATCAGCAATGAAGGAGGAGATGCATGCCATCCAGAAGAACGACACATGGGAGTTGACAACACTTCCACAAAATCACAAGGCGATAGGTGTCAAATTGGTGTACAAGATCAAACGCACAGCAGATGGTGAGGTTGATCGGTACAAGGCGAGGCTTGTGGCGAAAGGCTACAAACAAAAATACGGCATCGACTATGAAGAAGTCTTTGCACCAGTTGCTCGATTGGACACGGTGAGACTATTAATTTCACTTGCAGCTCATCACAGGTGGAAGTTATATCATCTAGATGTCAAGTCAGCATTTCTCAATGGTATTCTTGAAGAAGAGGTGTATGTACAACAACCAGAAGGTTTTCTGGTAAAAGGGCAAGAAGACAAAGTATATCACCTAAAGAAAGCCTTGTACGGCTTAAAGCAGGCACCACGGGTATGGAATGCCCGAATTGATGGTTATTTTCATCAAAACGGCTTCACCAAATGTCCTTATGAGCATGCCATCTACATGAAGAGGAACCATCAAGGTGAATTTCTAATAATTTGTCTTTATGTTGATGACTTGTTATACACAGGAAGTTGCGCCGAGATGCTTGCTGAATTCAAGGAGGCGATGTTCAATGAATTTGAGATGACGGACAATGGATTGATGTCCTATTTTCTTGGTATCGAAGTGAAGCAACAACAAGATGGGATATTTATATCTCAAAAGAAGTACATGAAGGAGATCTTGGAGAAATTCAAGATGAGTAACTGCAACCCAGTAAACACCCCAATAGCCACAGGAATGAAGCTATCAAGAGAAGGAATTGGAGATTTTGTAGACTCGACTTTTTTCAAAAGTCTAGTTGGTAGCCTGAGGTACTTAACGATCACAAGGCCTGATATTGTTTACGGAGTCGGACTTGTGAGTCGCTATATGGAGACACCGAAGGAGTCTCATTGGCTAGCTGCAAAGAGAATTTTAAGGTATATCAAAGGCACACTCAACCTTGGTCTATTTTATACTTATGGTGAAACTGCAGAGTTAGTAGGCTATTCAGATAGCGACTGGGGAGGTGACCAAGATGAGAGGAAAAGCACCACTGGCTATGTCTTCTATCTTGGGTCAACTGCATTTTCATGGACCTCAAAGAAGTAAGGAGTTGTGGCCTTATCTTCATGCGAAGCAGAGTATGTGGCAGCTTCATCTACTGTATGTGAAGCTATTTGGTTGCGGAACATTTTAAAGGAATTGGATCATCCACAAGAAGAAGCGACTGTAATATTTGTGGACAACAAATCAGCCATCCAACTTGCAAAGAACCCAGTACATCATGGGAGGAGCAAACATATAGATACACGGTTTCATTTTCTCAGAGGCCATGTAAAGCAGAAAACTGTGGAGCTGGAGTATTGTCATACCAAGGAGCAAGTAGCAGATATTTTCACCAAGCCATTGCCTATTGAACCTTTCAGAAGGCTAAAAGAAATGCTCGGTATGAAAACATTTTGATTTGAGGGGGTGTGTTGGAATATCAAATAAAAATGTCACTTTTGAAAGATGAGGAGTCATCATCAATTGAGAGAAATATAGAGTCATCATCTTCAATTTAGAGAAATGATGAGTCATCATCAATTAGGAGTCATCATCAATTGAGAGAAATAAAGAATCATCACCTTTAATTAGAAGGAATGAAGGTCATCATCATCAATTTAGAGAAA
Source organism: Agave tequilana (assembly GCA_038442645.1). Classification (NCBI taxonomy): domain Eukaryota; kingdom Viridiplantae; phylum Streptophyta; class Magnoliopsida; order Asparagales; family Asparagaceae; genus Agave; species Agave tequilana. The sequence continues at coordinate 42,592 of JAVJIF010009231.1, read as the reverse complement.
TGATGAGTCATCATCAATTAGGAGTCATCATCTTCAATTAGAAGGAATGAAGAGTCATCATCATGAGTCATCATAAATTTGGAGGTTGGTATTCTTGTAAGTTTTAAAGCCTATAAAAGGCTAGTGTATCTCTTTGTTTTTTCAATCAAGCAATCAAGCAAGCAAGTAAGAAACAAAAGTTGAATAAGATCCATTTTCCATTTAAAATTTTAGATTATAGTATATTAGTCCGTAGACTTGTATACAACAAATGATACGACTCTATAGGCTTAAGTTGGGATGTAGTGCTTCAATCATTTAAATAAAGATAATTTAATCATTTTAAAAAGAATTAGTCAAGTTAACGAAATCAAACTGGGATATTCTTTTTTTATTCAGAAAAGGGAAAACTCTTTAGATCTAGAAGATTTGTTTAGTAAATTTCTAATATCAAATATTTAGAGCGTAAATTTCTAAATACCAAATATTTGAAGGGTATATATCTAAAACAATCTAAAACACCCAACATAAAAAATATAAAAATGAAAAGTGGATAAAAACAAACTTTGCAAGAGAAGGGTTATGCAAAACTGGGTATGGGAGATGACTTGATAAGAATTTGTGGGACTAATATGCAAAACTACTAGTGTTATACTTTTGGTTCAGAAAACTTGTAAGAGGGTTAAAATACTTAAAAACTTATGGTCTTATATGTGATAAATATACTAGATTCTGATAACCCATGTTTTTATTGACGATGTTCACTCTCTTCTCTCTTTTATTTGTGTTTATTTCTAATTTATTTCTGCCTCCTCCATAGCCTCTTTTTATGTATCTAATTACTAACAATATATGTACAAGGTGTGAACAGCAGAAATATGAAGACTATATAACTGGGGAAAATAAACAAAAGAAAATTGTCAATAGTAACATATATGTTCCTGAAATTTCATACTTATAAGTAGTCCATGTAGACTTCACAAAATCCTTCTTTTAGTTAAAACATTATTACTCATATTAGCCTGATTACCTGTCTAATGCTAGTTGCATCAACCTGTATAAAATGCAACCTTTTAACTAAAAATGGGTATCATTTGTTCATGTCGAATATAGGACTTTACTGTTGTATTCTTTCATTAAATATGTAATGATGTAGTGGATTTTAGAATCCTTGTATAGAAAGTTACACAAAAATATAAGAGGATTATTTTTGAATTAACTAAGTATATGCTTCTGAATGTCTTTCACATAATGTTTTTTGTTAACTGGTTCTTCTGGTTTGAGATTATGGTGCAGGTGGTCTACTATTAGACTCGGCATAAGCATGCTCGCTAGGGTCGAACAGATAGTAAGGAGAGGTGAAGGCGAGTCCGTACTGATTGGGGAACCAACAGCGGAGTTTTATGATGTGATCTTGTTCTTTGGCATCATAGACATCCTCCAAGACTACGACATCAGTAAAAAGTTCAAGCATGCATACACGTCGTTCCAGTATGATGCGACCTCGGTATCTGCTGTTGATCCAAAGCAATACTCAAAGAGATTCAAGTGTTTTATCTTCCGAATTTATACCGAAGATAACAATAATAGTCTTATTTGAAACTGTGTATCAGTGGAATTGAAATGTAAATCTAATTCTCAGAAGCTACAACACTTCAGTCATCTTCATTGCCATTTAATGTACTTGTCTTGGCAATTTTGAAATTCAACTAGTTGTATCATTACCTGTATGATGAAATAGGTATACAGCCATTTTTTAGTTTTTTGTAGCATTTCCTTTTGTGATATAAATTAGAGTTGTGAATTGGGTGACAAGGAGTGCACAAGCCAATTAGAGATTGTAAAGTTGTGTATCAGAAACATCATTTTCTTTACTGATATTTTTCCTTCCCTTGCTACTTCCTTGAGATATAAGCCTATGATTTTGATACATTTGTGAGCTAATTTCACTGTATCCTCCGATCGTTTCCAAGTTATCGCTTATTTTTGCACAGATTGTAGCACGCCTGAGTGTCAAGTCCGAGGGGGCATATAACTTTGTTTCACAGGGGTCGAAGTACAAGGGCAATTTAGAAACAAGTTTGTGGTGGACCCCTGCCTAATTCACTTTGGTATTGTTTGACTACCAGAGTTGGTTGGTGTTAACCCCTAACTCTTGCCAAACAAGCATTTTCGTCAAGAGTTACGAGAAGAGAAGTAGAAAACAACAACAACAACTAAGCCATTTGTCCCAAGTATTTGGGGGTAGGCTACATGAACCAAAAGAGAATTACGCCGGATCGGGCACATGGATCAGCTTTCTCCACTCATTCCTATCGAGCAATATGCCTTCACTACGACCTTTAACCTCTATATCTTATCGTATTACCTCCATCCATATTTTCTTTGATCTCTCTGCGCTCTTTTAACTTGCCCTTAATTGATTCGCTCTAATCGTCGGACTGGCGCATCTGTAGGTCTACGTCGCACATGACCAAATAATCGTAGGCGGTTTTCTCTCATCTTCTCTTATGTAGAGGCTACACCTATCTTAGTACGAATATCTTCATTTCTCACCTTATCTCTCCGCGTGTTACCACACATCCAACGAAGTATGCGCATCTCTGCTACACTGATCTTTTGGGTATGATGTCTCTTTATAACCCAACATGTTTTTAAAAGCAAGCTGAAATTTTTGAAAATGTTTTATGCACTTTGCCTCCTACTTTTTGGGAGGCAAATGCCTTATTCTTACACCAAAATAAAGTTGTTGTGGGAGTTAAAGATATTAACTCTTTTGTAGTTGTTTTTTTTAACTCCTATCTTTTTACTCCTGTAGCCAAACAAGGGTGTCTGGATTTGGACTTCCAACCTCTCTGTGTATTCTTAGTCAACTCTTTCTACAGGAAGCTGATATTTGGGGGCCATGTTTGTCCCATTGCCAATATCATTTAGGAAACTAGGCTGCAACAGTATGTGGCTTATTTTAAAAGGCAGGCTCAACAATTTGGATGCCCTTAATAAGAAGGGTATTCTTCAAAAGGGCACCATGTTGCAAATAAATGTCTTTCCTATTATTTGAGTTGACTTTGCTTCCATAGTTATTTGTATCAGCCACTAGAGTAATGATTTTGGCCCCATATTTGCTTGTGGCAGCCCCAGGGATAAAGAGTGTTCATTTGAATTTTCCTGCATCACTTTCAGTACTATAACAAAATGTGCCTCCCCTTCATTATTTCACACTAATCAAAGATGTATCAATGACAATAAGACTTGAAGTCTTGTATTCTGTAGCACATCTCTTTCCCTCAACGGTATTTGTAGCGACTTACAACTACTAGTCTCCCTTCATCATCTTCACAGTCTTAATTACAATGGTATGTGCTCTGAAGTTTTGACCATTCACTTGATAGTTGGATAATTAGGTGTATGACTGCACAGCTTATCTTAGGAGTAGAGAAGCATGGCAAAGTTGATAGGAAGAAGTTCCTGTTACATGAAAAAGATGAGTATTTGTGGGCTGCTATTGTCCTCGCAGCCTGCAACTCTCTCATCTTCTCTCTTGATATCACTCTGGAATGCTCAGAAATCAACTCTCAGAGATGATCGCATATCAAGGATTGGAGCAATTCTGCTGGTGCAACTGGACCTGAGAGCCTCGCCTTTGACCCAGACGGTGAAGGGCCTTACACGGGCGTGTCAGATGGCCGGATCATGAAATGGCGAGGCGAGAACTTGGCTGGCTTGAGTATGTTGTTGTTACTTGTGGTGGAGATTTTCCGCTACGAATAATCAGACGGTTGATCCACACCACAAGCGAGAGAGAGGGTTAAGAATGTCAGTGTAAAGCGGTGATCACCACACAGAAAAGAGACGAAAATACAGGATTTTATGTGGAAACCCAAATCGAGAAAAAACTACGGGGAGGAGGAGGAAAATCCACTATAATCAGCTGATTTACAAGAATTACAAGGATTGTCTAGAGTGCCCTTGAATAAGGGTTGGTCGTGGAAGTATTAGTTAAGGTCTTGGTGTTTGGTCCAGAGAAAGGATCCAGAGTCCATTTATACTGAGTTGTTAGTGGTGAATGAGAGCTGACAAGATCTCTATAACTGCACGACCTTTATGTACAGATTTGCTGTAACGGCCGTGATTATGAGCGCTGGACTATTGGGATTACATACAGGGAATCTCTTCATTGTCCACAACTGCCTGCTTTAAATGTAAGAGTGTCACGCCCCGCTTCCTAAAATGCGCGAAAACGGCACGTGATGAGAGGCAACGACGCATATACGCGAGGAGATTACCCCACATATACGCGCTAAGTCTTATATAACCTAACCAGATATATAATCAACTATAGTACTACAATATGACATATAAATTTTTCACACAAGATAATACTATTCTATGAATAATCAAATAGAAAAATAACGAGTCCAATCTATAGATAATCAAGAAATAGATGAAAATAAAAAAAGAGAGATAAGATAATACTCAAACTGGGTAATCAAGCAGAGGGAAACTCTGACTCCTCGCGATACGTGCGATCTTCATCAAACACTTGGTTAATGGAATAAAACGTCTCCATACCTGAATATACAAATCTAGGGTCATCAAAAAACAACCTAATGAGTGGTAAAATGAAGAAATGTGCACGTGCATATTACGTGCTTGCATATAGGGGTGCGAAACGGGACGGGACGGGCCGGGCCCATCCCGTTTCTGGCGGGCTGTAGCCAGGGCCCGAATTGGCCCGCACCTGCCCGCTTCTCCCGGTCGGCGCGGCTCGGGCCTAGTCCTCATAAGGTAGACCCGATGGGTCGGGCCATACTCGAGCCAGGCCAGCCTGGGTTATTAAAAAAAAAATCTGACTAATTTCAAAAAATTATAAAAAATGCAAAAAAACGAAAAAAATCTAAAAAAAATCTTTTAAAATTCCCAAAAAAAACTCAAATGTGAACAAGTTTGATACAAGTTGAGAAACGTAAATGTAAATTTTTTTATTAACAATCCAATAAATTGGATAAATTGATACAAATACAAAAGATTAATATAAATAATTGAAGTATAACTGTATAAATTGATAAAATTTCACATGTATTATATAGATTGAAATTGATATAAATACAATTATACAAATATAAAAGATTTTCATTTCTACACTCATCTTCTAGGAGTCTTCAATGATTTAATCTACTATTTTATTCTACCTTCTTGTCTCTGCATCAAGTTAATTCTTCTCGTAGATGCTCATCTTGATAGCTTCTGACTTAAGGTGGTTCCTCGTATCAGTCAACACTCGTTCAGTTGTACTAAGAACAGATTCCGAAGTTACAGTAGAGGCGGGATGGATTAATAAATCACGCGTTGTGATAAAAAGCACATAGTATTTATAGAGAGGAATGGGTAGTTAAAATGTAATTTTTTTGCAAAAAAAAATAAATTCTGGTCAATATACCCGTTTGGGGGATTTGTAAAAAAAAACAATTTACAAACCTCCCCCCCCCCCAAATGGCTATATCTTGGGCCAATATAGCCGTTGGGGGGTTTTGTAAAAAAATATTACAAAAAACCCCCGGCCCGGCTCAATGGCTATTAAAATAGTCGTTGGCTTGGTAGCCCGGGCCAGTACGGGCATGGACCGAGTTCGGCCCGGTTCTGGGGGCGTCCCGGCTGCGTCCTGGCCTAGCCGCTGACCGCAGCGGTCGAACCCGGGCTTGGGGGCGTGTCCAGGAGGGGCAGCAGCCCGGATAGCCCAGGCCAAGACATGCCCGGGCTAACCCGGGCTGATTCCTGGCTGGTTGGCCCAGCCGACCCGCCCGGTTCGCACCTTTATCTGCATACCACTATACTATTATGAAAATACTGGATAAATAATATCATGAATAAAACTATAAATAGAAAATAACTAAATAATATCATGAATAAAATTGTAAATAGAAGATAACTCATCACTATAAAGAAAATAACCGATACTTAAAGATGAGTAGCCCAGCATATATGTCTAATCTTGTTGATTATTATTACCCTAACTAATGTGCGACTTAGTTGCATCATATATCACAACTATTTTTTCACATATCAAACAATGTTATCATTATTGTAACTGCCTGATAATGAAGTGCATGTGTTTTAGAAGAGTATCGTGCACACCTGATACCATGGCCTAACATTCCTGGCGCTTAATCAGGACAGGCAACAGAGCCTTGACAACTGATAACCGAATAACTGATAACTGGATAGCCAGTACTATCTTAATTCCCTATGGTAGAATTCAACTTCGATTAACCTTACTAAGTCCTTCCAAAATACCCAACGTGCATTTTCAGGTAATTACTCATTTTTTCTGAGTTGTGATTGTTTTCCCAAAGGTCTATCACTCTAGTTTTGATGATGATTAACTCACTTAGTTATACTACTAATGATCTTATGTTGTTTAAGTTTACAGGTTTAATCAAGATCTTAGTTTGGTGTGTAACTTCATCAATAGACTCAAAATAAAGGTTTGAAGCTAACTAGTATTGATTCAAGAGATCAAGCACAAAGAACACATCATGTACTCAAGAAGGAGTCTAACTCAAAGGAATCTAGTTTCAATCAGTCAAGAAGAAGAAGATCAAGAAAGAAGATTTGAATTTTGTAAAAAAGTTTGTAAATATTTAGAGGTTTTGTAAAGTTTACATTTGATTTGATTTCTCAGGTTTACACACAAACAAAAGATTTTGATATTGGTTTAATTGAGTTTTCACTTTAGATTTCATTAAAAGTGAAATTTGTGGTTTAGTTTTTCAAAAGTTTGATTTAAAAACAAAATGAGCTTTATATGATATATATCTCAAAGAAATAAGTTTTATAGTTTGAAATATGTATTGGATTCTATCCATACATATTAACACTCTATTTGTTTCAAGAAACTTATTTTGATGAGTTATAGTTTTGATTTTATCAAAAGCCTATTTTATGAATAAAAAATTTCAAAACAAGTTTTAATTGTTTGATATGTGTATTGAAATTTGTCCATACACATTTGTGCTTCAATAGACTTATGTGAGAAAAAATATGTTCTCATATCGGTCGACCGGGCGGTCAATCGATAGGCCCCAACGGCTAAAATTATAGTCGTTGGGCATGAAATCACCTAGAGGGGGGGAATAGGTGATATGCTAATCAATGCAGAAATTAAAAATTTATTAACAATAATTCTACACTAATATATGAACACATAAGTAATGTCAAACTCACAATCAAGAATGAAGTTGTATACCCTGTGAAGGGCTCTGAACTTCTCCTCGTGATTCCTCTTAAAATAAGAGTTGAGGTGCACAATTACTTTCTTAATTTAAATGAATAAACACATATAACAACAATATCAATATAAACAGGAATGGCAATTAAACACAAGTATAGAGTGAGGTAATATATCATGGATATAAATTGATTACAAGAAATATGTATATAAGATATAAATAGAATTGAGTTGAGAGAGAAAGTTAAACAATCGCAAATGCGAGAGAATTGTTTTGAGGTTTGAGCAACTTGCTCTACGTCCCCGCCTTCAATGCAATGAAGGATTTCACTAGAAGCGATCCCGCAAGATCACTTGGTGCCGCAACACCTACAACCTTCCTCATAAGTTTCCGCAAGAACTTCAACATACGAGCCCATGAGCTCGATCGAAGCTGCAACCTCTAATAACTCAATACAATGATTTGATATATCTTAGTGATTAATACACAATCACAAATAATAACTCTCTTACAACCCCAACTTATAGAATAGATAAGAAATAAGAGCTCAAGTTTGGGTGAGAGAAAACTAAAGATTTGAAATAGAAAAATCAAAGAAAGCTGCCTCATAAAAGATATAGAAATGAGAGGCATGAAAACTTTTTTTTCTTTTTCAAAACTTATTGTAAAACGTGTTATATAATGATCTCTAATCACTCTTATTTATAGGACAAGAGTAGAGATTTTAAATCAGTAAACTCAAATATTAAAAACATGTTTAAACATAAAAACCACATTTGAAATGAATCTGGATAGGTTTACACATTGAACTAGCTGCTACAAGGCAAAATAGGCAAGTTTTGACTACTATTTGCCGATAGCTATGCTTGGCTGTCGACATGTCGAGTGGCATGCACACAAGCAAACTTCGTACTCTTTTTTGAAAGTCAAAATATTTGAATTCAGAAAATAATATCTATGAAGAATTTGTAGCATTTAAGTTATCTTTCTATTGAAACAAAAATTATATGAATAAGATATTAGGTTAGAAAGATATGATCGAAATACTGAAAGGTTTCAAACTAAAACTGTAAAAACTTTTATATGGGCTAACTTAAAACCAAATTTGATAACTTAAATGTTTGAATCTGAAAATTACCATATAAAAAGATATTGTAGTCCTTTAAGATAACTTTGTAATGCAACTTGCATCATATCAAGCAGAGATCGAAGTAAAAATTTATGCCAAAATATTAGACATATGTCAGTGCAAAACAGCTAGCTGTCGACAGCAGAACTTGACTGTCAACAGACTGAGCTTACTGAGTCCTCTGTACATGGTTGTCGACAGCTATGAAGGGCTATCAACAGCTATCGACAACTGAGATACTCTCAGCCCTGTGCACCCCTGTAACAGTACTCGACAACATCCTATAGCTGTCGACTGTCCAGGTATCTTGGACAATTAAAAATATTTTTGAAAAATTTTTTAAAAATCAAAATGAATTCCTATGAATTCTACAAAAATAAGTTTATGTAAATACTTTTGAGCAACAATCTGCATGATTAAAAATTAAAATATATTTCAAACATTTGAACTTCTTTTTGAGATTTGAAAATCATTTTGGAATAAAACTAGATTTTATAAAAACTAAACTTTAAACAAGTTAAACCAAAACTTATATAAAATACAGAAACAAGTTTCTCAAACTTCATTCAAGCTCTAATGTGTATGATCAATAGCAATACACATTTAAAATAATAAAACTAGTTTTCGAGATTTTCTTCTCGAAAAAGCCAAACACAATTTAAACTCATTTTGTTTAAACTAAAATTGAAACTGTAACTTTTAATCATGAAAATCAATATCAAACTTTGGTGTGTAAGTGTAAGTTTAAACACTCAAATCTATACTATTCTTTACAAGAATCTAAACAAACTTACAAATACTTACAAGCATATTTAATCAAAGTCTTCTTCATCTTGAATTGACTTCAACAAACTTGATTTTTTTCTCTTTCTTAACATGATTCATATTGAGTTTGACTCCTTCTTAAATACTTGATATGTTCATTGTATTTGGGCTCTTAAATCAACACAAGATAACCTCAATTCTCAACTTTGAGTCCATTGTAGAAGCTAAATACTAACTCATGATCTTGATTAAAATCTAAAACTGAAACATACAAAATCATTAGTACTATAATTACATGAGTTAATTATCATCAAAACTAGAGTGATAGACTTTTGGGCCAACAATCTTTCTCTTTTTGATGAAGACAAAACTCATAGAGTTATATATGCATGGAGTAGAGAAACGCTCTATAAAAGCTCTCCCTTAACTCATGCATATATAAAGATGTTCATTAAGGCTTTAAAAATAAATAAAACATTAGAATATGTAAAAATTATAAGAACATGCATGTATAAAACTCCAAATTTTTCTTCCTTTTTCTGTCATTTCATCTACGAAGGGGGTAAAGAAATCAAAATATATTTTGAATACCAATTTAAATAAAAATTTGTCCATTGTATATCAATTTTGAAACATAAGTCTAAATACCAATTGTAAATAGAATAATAGATATCAATTTAAAAATTCTCAATTTAAATACCAGTAGAAACTCATTGAAATCAAAATAATAGATACCAATTTACCAATTGAAGTGATTGAAATCAAAACGATTTGGAATAAGACATTTATAGCAAATAGCAAAAATAATTTGAAATGTAGATACCAAATGTAATTGAAAATATGAACAATTTTGGCTAACAGAAAATATTTTCTCTTTTTATCAAAAAAGAAGAGTATTAAGATACTAATAGAAATCAAAATGATTTCTCTCCCTTTTGAAACAACCACAAAATCATTACATAAGCCTAAAAAAATGATACTTAAAATTTAGCAAGAGATTAGTTTGTGCTAAAAAATATACACAAAAATATGCATTAATAATTTTAAATCAAGCACAATCAATCAATCATATAATACCAACTGTAATATAAAGCATACATATATTGATAAAATGAATGAGTACATAAGAATTAAAAATCTAAAATCAAGTATGTATCTCATTGCTATCATCATCCTAATATGCATATGTAAAAAAAATAATCAAATAAATCATATATGCATGATCGCCCAACCAACCGCGCAGAAAGGGTAGATATTTTCAAAAATATTAAGTTGGAAATAGTTGAAAATAATTTGAAAACTCTACCATGTAAAGAAACAAAAATAAATAAATAAACTAATTTTGAAAATAATTAAAAACTAGTTCAACAAATCATATAACTCATGAAAGAAGTATATATCATGTGAATAGACACTCAAAACCAATATGACACATAAATATTCATGAATGGATGTAAAGAGTAAAAACTAATTGCAAACACATGAGTAAACAAGAATTGAATGTACATGAATCATGTAAATAAAGCTTCAAAAGAATCATCAAAACTTAAATAAGAATTTATATGATTTTTGAAACCTTGAAAGCTCAAGACACATTACTTATATGTTATATAAAAAATCCAAGTAAATCATCAAAACATATTAAAACATTCACACTCTAGATTAGTGATTACGGTAAGTTTAAATATTAGACTAGCATGAAGCATATTGAAAATATAAAAAAAAAATTTCAAAACATATGCAAAGCTAATAACCAAGCATCTCAGCTTCAAGCATGGACTAGGTTACTACACATGGCATATGATCATTCAAGCAATCAAAACAATATTAAAGTGGAGAGTGAGATGGTTATCGATACTGATGTAGCCAGCTTCATTTCTCCAAATTAAAGAGTGGTCTTCCCACCTTAACGCCTTGACAATGATGCATCATTGATTAGTCTATCAAGCTCCGATTGCAACCATCATCAAGCCGCCAGTTCCTCCTATGTCTTGGAGGAGGGCACACTTACTTCAAATAAATTTTGTGTATCTTTTGGTACCCATACCTTCTCGGGTCCTTGGATTTTAGCATTTTGAACCCAAACATTGTTCTCAATCATATGTAATTTATCATAGAAAAAATTAGCTAAATGGTCTTTTCGATCGCAATGAGTACAAGTATACACTTTGGCATGAGTTGCGGGCATGAGTTGCGTGTGAAGTGTGTGCATGAATGTGTGGAATTATTTCTTGCGAAATATAGATTCCAATCTTTTATTATCAAAAGCACATTTGCTCAGGGTTGAGCTCAAACAATCAATTTAATTTTGCAAAATTTCAAAGCTTATATTTTCAGAAGAAACATTGAAATTCTCATTTTTATCACAAGAAGTTAAAGCAATAGGAGCATGACAAAAATAGGAATCAAAATCCTTTTTCACTTTAATTAAAAAAATAATAGACAAATCTTCTTTTTCTTTTAAAACGAGTTTTGTCGTGAGGCACACAAAACGAGTTTTTGTTTTTCTTTCTCTCTCCTGCTCCAGGCTGTCCATTAGAGCTGATGGACGGCTCACAGCGTGAAGGACTATCACCTGATCCTTCACGCGAGGTAGCTAACTCCAACCCCTAACTCCTGCCAAACAAGCATTTTCGCCAAGAGTTGCGAGAAGAGATGTAGAGAGCAAGCTAGAATTTTTGAAAATGTTTTATGCATTTTGCCCCCTGCTTTTTAGGGGCAAATGCCTAATTCTTACCCCAATCTAAAGTTGGTGTAGGAGTTAAACTCGTTAACTCTTTTATAGTTATTTTTTAACTCCAATCTTTTCCTTCGGGAATAACCAAAGGCTTTCCTAATAAGGACGTCTGGATTTGGAGTTCCAAACTCTCTGAATATTCTTAGTCCATTCTTTCTACAGGAAGCTGATATCTGGGGACTAAGCTGGAACAATATGTGGCTTATTTTAACAATTTGGATGGCTCTTCAAAAGGGCACCATGTTGCAAATAAATGTGTTTCCTATTATTTGAGTTGATATTGCTTCCATATTTATTTGTATCAGCCACTAGAGTAATGATTTTGGCCCCATATTTGCCTGTGGCAGCCCCAGGGATAAAGAGTGTTCTTCTGAATTTTCCTGCATCACTTTCAGTACTATAACAAAATGTGCCCCCCATTCATTATTTCACACTAATCAAAGATGGATCAATGACAATAAGACTTGAAGTCTTGTATTCTGTAGCACATCTCTTTCCCTCAACGGTATTTGTAGCGACTTACAACTACTAGTCTCCCTTCATCATCTTCAGCGTCTTAATTACAATGTGCTCTGAAGTTTTGACCATTCACTTGATAGTTGGATAATTAGGTGTATAATGTTGGGAATTTTATACTATTTTTCTAAAACATGCAATATCTTTACAAATTAAATTAAGATAAAACAACAAATTAGTCTAACATGTAATAACAATTATATTAAAATAAAACAAAAGAATCTGGCCTGGGGAATGCAGTCGCGATGTTGCTGCCCTAAAGGATCAAAAGCCCGTCTCCTTGTCCAGACGTTGAATCGACCTTGTCCCCTAGCGGTAAAGGATCTCCCGGATTCACAAGCACTCAGCCCAGGACGGTAGGCAGAGCCTCTGCTCAAATGAAGAAGTTGCCCAGAAAAAATAAAGATGAAAATTCTTTTTAACACTGAAGTCATTCTCATGAAGAGTAGTCTTCAGGTTTTCTTTTAAGATGAGAAAAGAGAAAATGAGTTGTGTGTGTTGCTATTGGAGTGAGAGTCTATATATAACCTTAGAACCCAAGTTGTTATAACAACTCCAACAGAAAATCCAAGCAGTTGAGATATTTTCTCAACCGATTTAGATTCTAAGACTTGGTCAAAGTTGACTTAGTAAAACAAAATCTTAAATGAAAGCTTTTCCTTTTATTTTAATTCAAAAATCCAACAGTCCCCCAAAAGCTTGAGTTTCAGGGAAGACATAATAAAATAAATCAATAACCATCACATCATCAGATCATAAAATACGAATAAAATCGGGCAACATCATACTGTGGATTCGGGACAGGTGGACTACGCCTGGAACCTTCCTTAGTGAATTCATCGCCATCTGAGAGATATAGTGAACTACGCCTGGAACTAGTCTCTCTTACCAGATATTGATAGAATACACACACAATAAGTCTTCATCTATTGAGTGAGCGGGTTGAGCATTAAAGGCCATGCTCACAATAACCGACTCATGAGAGTTTCTAGGGTCAGCCCTGCCCCCCCCATCCGCGGCCATCACGATTCCTCTCACGTAGGTAAGTCCTCCAAGGGTACTACAGCTGGATAGTATACCCTCCACACTACATGCGTTGGACTTATTAAGAGTTAAATCATCCTTACCTACCTGTATCATAAGAGCATCTCACCATAGAGAAGGGGTAGTAGGTACAACGCTACATATAGGATATAAATATATCCGGGTTGATGCTCCACACGAGTTTCACCAGTCCAGCTTGTTACTACCACATTGAACCTCTTTCATGGAACCAGCTCCCAATCAAGTAGGTTGGGTTCCCGCTGTCGGTGAACTCTACTATGGGCTTAACCCCATCACCCTCAATGAAACTAGGAATATACTCCTAGAAAGACCCTTAATCAGAATGACTTTATGTTTTCTAGGGTCAGAAAATTGGCTTAACAGCCTTTTATTTTCAAGTTGTGACAGTCAGAGATTTAACCCTTCATGACCACATTATTATGACTCTTGACATCTTTTATTAGACCTATAAAGTCTTTGGTTAATTATCAGAGTCTCTCCCAATTTGAATCCCAATTTAAAATTATAAGATAGTTATAAAGTTTTTCTTGTAACCTTAGTTTCAAAAAGGAACAAATTATACCATAATGGTTTATGATAAAGCATATATACATTGTGTTTGACTATTCAAATATTTAAAGTATATATGTCTATATTTATATGCTAAAGAATAGTTAAGAAATTTAGGCAATCTAGTTTTATTAGATCCCAATTAAAGTTAGATGGGGAACAAAATCGCACATGGCTATTCATCATCCTGAACATGGCTAGGATTCCAATTCTAGCTAATTTATTATGGTCCGATTATTATTTACATCAGATTCAATGTTAAAACTCGAATCAACCATAATTTGTAATCAAGGCTAATTCTAGATAGATTTAGTTATGTCCAAATGGTGATAAAATTAGGGTTATAATCTAAACAATCATTTTTAAAGTTATGGTGTACAAAGGCTGATGAAATATTTAATAAAAATTTTAGAATATTGGGTTAGTCAAAACCTCAATTTTATCAGTCTAATTGGCCAGGTCGGCGTAACTCAGGTGGGAGGTTTTTCGCTCTTGGCGTTCCTTAATTACAGAACCACGTTGAGTATCCTTCTTTTGTTAAACACCAATTATATGAAATTTTGAGGAAATGATTTACCCTTTAAAGGAAATGATTAACTCTTTAATTTTATTATCCTATTGATCTAAAGAAACTCAAAAGGCTGTGCCTGTTTCAGCTACATTAAGAGTGTACAAATAATATTGTTGTACTCTAGATTTGTCAAAATGATAAGAAGATTCCTACTATATTTTCTATATTCATAATATTAAAATGTCAGAATATAGGTTTATGTTGGTAGCTTTTAAATTAGGGTATGCAAAATAAAAAAGATGTAGGGGATCTTACTTAGTTTCAATTTATATAACAAATATAATTTAGTTGGATATATAGCAGAGTAAGCTAGAATTCAATACAAGAGGAGCAAGATATTTTAAAAGAACTCGAACTAATTATAGCATGCAATTTAAGCACAAAATTAACATATATATATATATATATATATATATATATATATATATATATATATATATATATATATATATGAAAAGTTGACAACTCCTTAGATGAAGTGTTCAATGTGTCTTTATCCAATACATAAAGCAACAAATAAATAAAGTATCAGAATTTATTCATTCAGCAAATTGAAGATAAAACATGCGGGTCTACGTGTAGTGTAGATATATAAATTTTAAAATAAGGAAGGGTGTTTGTTGTAAATGTATATGAATTTGTTCATTTTATTTACAAACTGAGATAGCAAAAGAAATTCAATAGCATCTAAAACAGTAATCGATTTCTTTTATAAGCATGATCTTCTGAAAACACTTAAAGAATTAGAACTTACATCACAGTGAACAACTTAAAAATTAGACAAACAAATTAGGGTGTCACATTTGGTTAGATGTCCATTAATATTCATTAAAACTGTTGTTATTTACGAAAGTTGTCATGTACTATTTAGTGCATACTTAAATCATAAATACCATACATAGTTTGACATCAATTTTATGACTAACAAGTGTAGTTGGCATACTGCAAAAGGATCAGCTAGTTTAAGAAATGACATTGTAATCCTTGTCATATTCTGCGCATGCTTTTATCCCATAATGCAATCAAAAAAAAAAATCCAGAACTTTGTGTTTCTAGTCCTCTATAAGTATTAAACCCAACTGCCTCCACATTAAATTTTAATTTTCCAACTCTTATCTATATTGAAATGCAAAACTCTCCTTCAATTAGTCTCTTAGTCATTATCTATAGAATTGGAGTATAAAATAATTAGAAGTGTTTACACATAGCAAGATTGCACAGAACAATGGCAAATATTCTGAATTATGGGAAGCTTGCTTGCCTTCTGCATGTCTGCCCAGATACCTTTGTCACGTCTAAAGGTGAAATGAAAATTTTCTAGCTTATATACATTTTTTTAGCTTCATTTATAATCTCTAGCCATGTATCTAGCAATCATAAACATATTCTATGTAAATCAAGGTTTGAGAACTCAGGTTTTGGTTTCACCTACCTTTAAAAGGTTGAGTTTTGAATAGTTTCTGCATGAGTTTTGGTTTTGATTCAATTTAAAAGTTAAAATGGTATGAGTAGATCAAAAAATAAATGATATTCTGAAACATATTGGAATAATAGTTTCGAAGGTCATTAAAATTGTATGGCAATATTTTGAGTCATGTTGATAAAAGTGAAGTTTTGTTCTATAAGTGAATTTTTTTAACATTTGTCTTCTTTGCAAATATATGATCTTAAAGGATTTACATGTAAATTTACGTTAACTATTTAACTCTAACCACAAGCTTACAAATTGCTAGAACATATCTTAAAAAGACTACAATATAGATAAACATACTTTTGTGGACATTAAACAGAACATTGTCTCTCGAGAAGAAATTTCTACCATAATAAATGGGGCGTGATGTGTAACAAGACTGCAGGTCAGCACTATTGTCAATTGTAATGAATAACTTAATAGCTAACCATTTTCATAAACAATTGTCATATAGTGCATCAGACACCTAATAACTATAATCTTTATTGAAATATGTCCCAACACAAATTCTAAGAATATAAATATAAACTAATATAAAGGTGAGACAGATTTCTGAGGAATGCCATTAAATTAAAATCTAGTCAGAGTGGCACAAGATAATAGTGTGAAGTAACTCAAGAATCTGCAATTAGTATAGCCAATAGAATACATTTCCACAACCAAAAGCAGATCAGCTAATGCAAATTATCCTTCAATACAGATCAGAACAATAGCGTAGATCCTTCACATGTAGAAATAATTCTTTAGTAAGAGTAATTATAACATGTTCATATACCTACAGACTAGAAGTGCCTTAGATATATGAACAAATACAGAAAACAGAGGAAATAAGATGTGGAACATGAAAGGTATTGAACAGAGAATGTGTAATGCGGACATACTATAAAAGTTTTGATCCTTTAGATTGTTGGGAATTTTATGCTATTTTTCTAAAACATGCTATATCTTTACAAATTAAATTAAGATAAAACAACAAATTAGTCTAACATGTAATAACAATTATATTAAAATAAAACAAAGAATCTGGCCTGGGGAATGCAGTCGCGATGTTGCTGCCCTAAAGGATTAAAAGCCCGTCTCCTTGTCCAGACGTTGAATCGACCTTGTCCCCTAGCGGTAAAGGATCCCCCGAATTCACCAGCACTCAGCTTAGGACGGTGGGCAGAGCCTCTGCTTAAATGAAGAAGTTGCCCAAAAAAATAAAGATGAAAATTCTTTTTAACACTAAAGTCATTCTCACGAAGAGTAGTCTTTAGGTTTTCTTTTAAGATGAGAAAAGAGAAAATGAGTTGTGTGTGTTGCTATTGGAGTGAGGGTCTATTTATAACCTTAGAACCCAAGTTGTTATAACAACTCTAACAGAAAATCCAAGCAGTTGAGATATTTTCTCAACCGATTTAGATTCTAAGACTTGGTCAAAGTTGACTTAGTAAAACAAAATCTGAAATGAAAGCTTTTCCTTTTATTTTAATTCAAAAATCCAACATATAACTGAACAACTTAGAGAGGCATGGCAAAGTTGATAAGAAGTTCCTGTTACATGAAAGATAAGTATTTGTGGGTTGTTATTGTCCTTGCAGCCTGTGGCTCTCTCTTCTTCTCTCCTGATCTCTGGAATGCTGAGAAATCAATTCTCAGAGATGGTCGTGTATCAAGGATTGGAGCGATTCCCATTCCTGCTGGTGCAACTGGACCTGAGAACCTCGCCTTTGACCTAGACGACGAAGGACCTTACACTGGCGTGTCAGATGGCCAGATCATGAAGTGGCGAGGCGAGAACTTGGCTGGCTTAAGTATGTTGTTGTTTCTTATAGTGAGACTTTCCGTTGCGAATAATCAGATGGTCGATTCGCACTACAAGTAAGAGAGGGAGTTTAGAATGTAAGTGTAAAGCAGTGATCACCATGAAGAAAAGAGATGGAGACACAAGATTTTACATGAAAATGCAAATCGGGAAAAAATCGCGGGGAGGAGAAAAATTCACTATAATCAACTAATTTACAGGAATTACAGGGATAGTCTGGAGTGTCCCTCAATAAGGGTTGACTGTGGAAGTATTGGTAAGATCTTGGTGTTCAGTCCAGAGAGAGGATCGGGGTCCATTTATACTGAGCTGTTGGTGGTGAATGAGAGCTAACGAGGTCTTTGTAACTACACGCCTTCATGTACAGATTTGTTGTAACGGCCGTGATTATAGGCGCTGGACTATTGGGATTGCATACAGGAAATCTCTTCATTGTACATTACTGTCCGCTTTGAATGTAAAAGTGTCATGACCCTCTTTCTAAAATATGCAAAAACAACACATGATGAAAGTCGATGACACATATACGCGAGGAGATTACCGCACATATACGCGCGAGACACGTATAGCTCTATGCTATCATGGTAGTATCGAGGAAGCCAAAGCACATGATCGATCACTAATATTACATATATGTGTCACATTTTCACATTTATTTTTAATAAAACTCTGCTATTTAATTCATTTTAATGTCTAATGGTATGCAGGGTAGTTAATGGAGAAAAGGAGAAATGAACAAGTGTATCCAATTAAATCTGGGACAATGGCCCAAGAGATCTGGCATTAAGCCGGAACTATTGCTAGGCAAATAGGAATTATTTTACACCCGACGAATAATTTTTATAATGTGATCACCGTAAACACGAAACCATATCGGTGTCTATTAGTTTCTCCTATCCCGGTGTAAGTTAGCTATTTATTATTTTATTATTTTATGTTCATGATGATCGGTTTACGGGGATTAACATGTGTATAGTAACAGGAGGAACAAGCTTGATACATGAGTACAGGATCTCTGGATGTATAACATGATAATAGTGTCAAGTACCCATAAAGGTGATGATCGTGAATCAGGTAATTAACTGATCAGGTGTCATGGTACCAGATGAAGTATTCAATACAAATAAACATAGAATCACAACATCATATCCAACATAGTACAAGAAAATGATACAAGTAGACATTTCAAACTCTTCACAACTATCATAACAATAATGATTAATTATACTATTAAATATCCAAGCGGGACTAGTTAAAGTGGAGCAAAGTTAGGTCGTGTCAGCATAACGCTTGACACACGGTGGAGCTTGGCTCCTGGCGAAGTTAGGGTGCAGCTCTAAACGCTAACGCGCTCGGTGAGGCTAACGCTCGTGGAGAAGCTAAATGATCATGGCAAAGCTAGCATATGAACACTTTTGTTAATGCACATGGTGAAGCCACTCTCGCGGTGAAGCTAAACGCTCACGACGAAGCTAGCATATGAACGCTTTTGCTAACGCACATGGTGAAGTCACGCTCGTGGTGAAGCTAAACACACGGGCGAAGCTAAACGCGCGCGACGAAGCAAGCATATGAACGCTTTTGCTAACGCACATGGTGAAGTCATGCTCGTGGTGAAGCTAAACACACGCGGCAAAGCTAAACGCACGCGACGAAGTAAGCATATGAACGCTTTTGCTAACGCACGCAATGAAACTACGATCGGACGAATTTAGCAGTAAAGCGCTAGTACTAGGCTTGGCTACCCAGCGGAGCGAGTAAAACCCGAAGGTTAAGCCCGAAGGCTGAAGTAAAACTTGAAGGCTGAGCCCGAAGGCTAAAAAGAAGGCACTCACTATACAAACACATGCATTCGGCCATATAAATACAAGCACTCGCCTACACAATTACAAAATTTGCTACACAATTTTAACATTCGCCTACGCAATTACAAGCATTCGCAGAAATCAGTAACAGGTACTCACATACACAAATTACAGTCACTCACAATAACCAATAACCAGTACTCGCTTAGGGTTGCAAAGAGGCACGACAAAAAATCTAGTGGAACTCTGATGGAGATAATGCACGAAGTGCGAGGAGGAAAGATATAAAATGGAAGAGAGCGAAGAGAGAGAAAGAGGAGAGATAAGTGAAAATGAAAGAGAGAGAAAAAGGAGGGAGAAAGAGAATAAAATAGAGAGGGGGCGGCTAGAGGAGGAGGGCGTAACCTTGAGAGGAGGCCAAGGTGATGGTGATGAAATCACCTAAAGGGGGGGTGAATAGGTGACTAGCTAATCTAATGATGAATTAATGCGAAATTAAAACTATTTATGCAAACTAAAATCTATTATGCTAAACACACCAAGTATAACATTAGAGTGTAAGTACACCTAGAGCGGGGTGAATAGATGTACGGCTAATATAATGAACAAAATGCGAAAATTAAAAATTAATTGCAACACACTTAATGTAACCAACGAGTGTAGCCGAATTCCCGGTGAAGGGCTCTAGACTAACTCCTCTTGATTCCTCTGAATAAGAGTTGAAGTGCTATATGAAGCTCTCGTGGTTAAACACAAGTGAGGCACACAAACAATCACAACCAAGCATATAAGTATGATATGGCAATATGAAACAATGCAAGGCACAATATAAAAGAGAGAGAGAGAGAGAGAGAGAGTTAGAGTCAATGGTTCAAACACAAACACCGAGATTTGTTTCGAGGTTCGAGCAAACAGCTCTACGTCCCCGTCTTCACACAGAAGGATTTTCACTAACTCGTCCACACAAGGCTTCCCACACAGAGAACCTCCATTGAGGATTTGGGGCAAATACAATCGGGAGTACACAACTCATCTCTCAACCAATACAACCTCTCACAGAGGTAAGGCACAACCAACACAAAAATCACCTCACACAAGAGGGGTAAGCATTTAGCCAATACAAATCAATCACCTCACACTTGAGGGATTCCAACACAAACTCCACCTCTCACTAGAGGGAGCTAAACACAATCTCCGCTTCTCACTAGAGGGAGCCAACCACAACTTCCACAATCATCTCACAATAGAGGGATACCAAATCAATCTCCTCTCACTAGAGGGATTTCACAATGAAGGAAGTTTACAACTTGGAGGTCTATCTCAACCACAAACCAATTTTCCCACAAAACAAAGATCCTAATAGATAGGATAGAAGATATGGCTCAAGTGTGAGCAAAACACAAGGAATGGAAAATAAATGCTCAAAGAAAATCCTTGGGAAAAACTAGAAATAAGGATGAAGAAGATGAACCAAAATACTTTTCCCAAAATCACTTTTCTTTGATTTTGCAAACCCTATAAAAAACTAAATCAAATGTAAACTTTAAAGCCAAAACTCTTTTGAAACTTGTATAAAAACACTAGAGAGTATAAGAATTTTTGGCTCTTCAAATTCTATCCAAAACAGCCCAAAGAACCCCAATATATAGGCTAAGAAAAAATCTAGCCGTTGGGGTCCAATCAGCAGCCTGGACGGCTGTCGGTCGACTGGCCCGGTTGACCGCCAATGGTCAAATTTCTGACCGTTGGGGCAAGGGTCGACCGGCCCGGTCGACCATGGCCTGGAACAGAGAGCAGAGCTCTCTACCGGTCGACCGACTCGGTCGACCGGGGCTTTCCGGAGAGTAGAAGCTCTCTGGCGGTCGACCGGGTCGGTTGACCGGCCCTCCAGCCAAACTGGCGTGCACATTCTGTGCACGTTGGTCGACCGACTCGATTGACCGACTCCTAGCTCGGTCGACCAGTCCGGCCGACCGGCAGAAGCCAGAATAGGACTAATAAGGGATTGAAAACTTGGTATTTTTCCTTTGATAAAATCCCATAAAATCTCTAAAAATCCACAAAAATAGTTTCAGTATAATACTTTGATATACAAACATGTTTGAGTAAAATCAAACCATGTTGCAAACATTTTGAACTATTTTTGTAACTTAGAAATTTTGCCGAAAACCAAAATTCATATTTTCCAAAACTAGGATTTTGAAATGGAAATCCGATTTTTCCAAAACACGTCCAAATACAAAAACATGATATAGAAAAAATATTTAAGCATGTAGTATATGGATAGAATCTAATCTACATGAAAGATATATATATCACTATTTTTTACATTTAAATTCAAAAATAAGTTTTGTTAAAATACCAAAACTCCAAACTAATAAAATAGACTATCAAACTAAGTTTGTTTTTATAGTTGAAGCATAAATGTATATAGAACAAATCTAATATACATTAAATCATGTAAACTTGTTTTGATTCTATCTATTCATGAAAATCAAGATCGGTTAAACTAAAAATCGAAAACCAATAAACATGAAACGTGTGTGTGTTGTAAACTTGAGCATATCACACTATCTAATCTTTAACAATGGATCTAAACAATAAACTAAATACTGTACTGAAGTCTTCTTGTAGAGCGTCATCTCCAAGTCGACTCGATCCAAATGTGATCCACCGAGCTTGACTCCAACTGAGTACTAGATATGAACTTTAACGCTCGGGCTCTTGAATCACCATGTGAAAGCTCCAAAACACCTTTGTTGAAGCTAATCACCTACTAATATTTTGGTTAAGTATCTGAAACTAAACATCACAAGATCATTAGTAAACTATAACTACATGAGTTAATCATCATCAAAACTAGAGTGGAAGGCCTCTGGGCCAACAATCTTCCCCTTTTTGATGATGACAAAACTCATGGAGTTATATATGCATGGATTAAAGTTAAGCTTCAAAGAAGCTCCCCCTTAACTCATGCATAACAATAAAAAATAAATATATGACATGAATGTTAAACATGAATATGCATCAACATGCATAAAACAATGAAATGAACATGCTCTTGATACCAAATTTTTAAAATAAATTCCTTTTCCTTTTAAAATAAACATGTTCTTTAAATAATTGCTCTTGATACCAATAAAAATTTCAATGTGAAAACTTTATCAATAAAAGTAACATAAAAGCTCTTGATACCAATCAATAAAAAAAATTCTGGATACCAATTGGAAGATAATCAATAAAAGTTTTTGATACCAACAATAAAAAATATCAATATGAAACAACTTTGATATAAACTTACAAATAAACAATAAACATATATATAACCTCAAATACTTCTCCCCTTTTTTGTCAATTATCAACAAAGGGGTCAAAGAGAACAATAAAATAATGTTCTCCCCCCTTTTTGTCTTAAACAAAAAATATCAATAAGGGGTGAAATCAAAACAAAACATTATGATACCAATTGAAAAAAATATATCATTGAAAATAAATAAAACATACCAATTGAAGGTACATAAAACAAATGTTTTTAATACAAATTTAAATACCAATTGTAAGTAAATTAATCATTTTGACGAATCCAACCAAAAATTTTGATATCAATTAAAAAATATATAGATAATCTTGATATCAATTGTAAAGATTAGTACCAATTGAAAGTAATTTTCATTAGGAGCATATGATACCAACAATAATCAATATCTTTTTTTTTAATCATATTTCAACATAAAGTGTGGGAGTAAAATAACAAAGGTAAGCAAAATCAATTGAAAAATGAAATATAAATTTTCTCCCCCTTTATGAAATACCAAATAAAATAATGTATAAGCTTGTATAAGATACCAATTGAAACATAATCAATTGAAGTATAATAGTCATTGAAAAAATCAAGCTTAGCATAACTAAAATTTGTACTCAAAGATATAGAGATATAGTAAGCACAAATAAAGCATATGTGTGTGTGTTTGTGTGTGTGTGTGTGTATGTATGAAAAATTGAATACCAATCGAAATTGATATTATTTGAAGTGTAAGCATACATATATATAAAAACATATATGAGTATACAAAAAGAATGTCAATAGTGATACTAATTGAAAAGATCCAATGATACCAATTGAAAACACAATAAGATCAAGTGTATAACTCATATTACCTACCACCCATTTCATGCACATGTTTAAAATGAATTTTCAATAAGAAGCATACAAGGCATGGTCGCCCAACCAACCGCCCTTTAATGAAAAGGGTTTTCAAAAATAGGTTTGAAAATAGTTTAGCATAATTGAGAACTCTTCCAAAATAAAGAATACGAACTAGTTATAAGAAAAATTTGTAAACTAGTACGAAATCCTTTAAGTAAGGAATAAAACAAGAATATATTCCATAAAACATGAAAATCACTAAACCAATGTCACTCAAAATCTATATACCACATATAATACTCATGAAAATAAAATCATGAGAAGACATCAAGTAATATGAGTGTACAAGTTTTGTGAAAGACAAGTCATGAAAATAGGCAATTAAGCTCAATATGAAATTCCTTAAAAAAAATATGAAAATCATAAAAACTAGAATCCTTCAAGGTATATGTATGTCATGTATAAACTAAAGTATACATACATATCCAAATATAAACAAGTCCACAAAAGTATATGCATGAAGGCAAGTGGCTCAAGGATGTATATGTATAGCTAATAGTTTAGACACAAAGACATATACAAGAATTTTAAACATAAACATGAAAACATGTGCAAAATGGGAATACAAGTCAAATGCATGAATCATCAAAACTAGGCTATACTAGTACATCTAATAAGTATAAATTAGCATTCAAGCACAAACACATAATAATCTATTTGTGGCTCACTAGATGTACAAGTATATATCCGAGTTTTAATGAAAACTAACATCCAAACATGTAATCAAAACATGAAGCATCAAAACAAAAATCATATGATCATTATGCAAATGAACATGCATTAGATTTATAATATACATATTAGCTAAACAAATGTGAGAACACAAAAGTATAAGTCCATATTAAACATGGGTGTCTCAAATACTAATCATGCATATCACAAGTCTAATAATTATGTCATTTAACATACTAATCAAAATATGCTAAAACTCAATAACATGAAAAACATGTAAACATAAATGGGAGTTAGAGATCGTTACCAAACAAATAAGGCACATCTCCATGTCTCCAAAACAAGGTGGTCCTCCCACCAAACTTTCCTTGAAAGCGATGCATCTAAATTGTCCTCATAAAGCTCGGAACGCATCCACCTCAAGGCACCATCGCTCTCACGTCAAGCGAGAGTCCACACCTACATCAAATAACATAGGGGTGGTCTTTGGTACCCATACTCTTTTGGATCCATGGGGGTTAGCTCCTTTCCTAACCCAAACAAACTTAGTTGCTAAATTTGAATCATGTATACGACCATAACAAAACTTAGTAAGGTGGCCCTTACGTCCATAATGTGTACATGTGTACACATGAGCATACATCGTGTTATGGGAGTGAACGTGGGAAGCATGTGTATGCTGTGGTTTGTGTGCATGCATAGGAGGGACTTGTTTCTTTCGAAACATGGATTCCAAACGTGAGTGGTTCAAAGCACAATGGCTCAAAGTGGAGCCCAAACAATCAACACTTTTCTTTAAAATATTTATATCATTTTTAATACTAGAAAATAAAGTAGAGCATGCAATAGGTAAGCTAGGTGAAGCTACATTAGCATGGCAAACATGTGAATCAATATCATTTGCAAAGAAATATTTTTCTTAGAAACCAAGTCTAAATCCTTTGAAATAGAAATAATTTTGATTTTCAAAGAATCATTTTCTTTTACAATAAAATCAAGTTTTGAAGATAAGATCTCATTTTTCTTCAAAACATCATTGCAATCATTTCTTCTTTTCAAAATTTCATTTTCCTTTAGGGTAAGGTCAAGTTGGGATTTAAGTAAGTCACGTTCACTTGAAATCTCTTCCTTCTCTTACAAAGCCAAATCAAGTTTTGAAAACAAATCTTTATTTTCTTTGTTAAGTCCTAGACTTTTCTTTTTCAAAAAATTATATTTTTCTAATAATTTTTCACAAACAATTGAAAGTTCTTCATTCAAAGCATTTGCATCAATATACTCATTACTAGAAGAACTAGCATCATCATTATCATCTAATTGAGTTTCTGAGTTTACCTCAAGGGAGTCATTCCCTTGGACCATGTAGCATTGTTGCTCGGATTCTCCACTAGATTCATCCTCCACAATGTTGGGCGTTTGTAGCTCGGAGGAGGTCAACGTGTTCCACACTGCAAAGGCGGAATCACAGTTAGAAACCATAGAAAGATATTCTTTATTAAGCGTGCTTCTAAGTGCCTCAAGGGCTTGTGCATTGGCCTCTATATGCTTGCTATTACCAAGATAGGATTTCTTGGTAGCGGCAAGGAAAACATGCAAGCATAGGGTTTTTAGATACATGAACATCCTAAATTTTCACATGTTAATATTGGAGACATCAAACATGGGAGGTAACAAGCAATCCATGAGTGTGTGTAAACAATATAAATGTGCAAATGCAAATGATAGATTAGTAAAACCAAGATCACACTCCTAGGTGGTTAAACCTAATATCAGGAGCGTAGGCTCTGATATCATTTGTAAGTACACCTAGAGGGGAGGTGAATAGGTGTACGGCTAATCTAATGAACAAAATGCGAAAATTAAAACTTAATTGCAACACACTTAATATAACCAACGAGTGTAGCCGAATTTCCGTGAAGGGCTCTGGACTAACTCCTCTTGATTCCTCTGAATAAGAGTTGAGGTGCTATATGAAGCTGTCGTGGTTAAACACAAGTGAGGCACACAAACAATCACAACCAAGCATATAAGTATGATATGACAATATGAAACAATGCAAGGCACAATATAAAAGAGAGAGAGAGAGAGAGAGTTAGAGTCAATGGATCAAACGCAAACACCGAGATTTGTTTGAGGTTCGAGCACACAGCTCTACGTCCTCGCCTTCACACAGAAGGATTCCACTAACTCGTCCACATAGGACTTCCCACACAGGGAACCTCCACTGAGGATTTGGGGCAAATACAATCAGGAGTACACAACTCCTCTCTCAACCAATACAACCTCTCACAGAGGCAAGGCAAAACCAACACAAAAACCACTTCACACAAGAGGGGTAGGCATTGTAAATCACCTAGAGGGGGGGTGAATAGGTGATGGCTAATCTAATGGTCACTTAGTGCCGAATGATGCAAATAATGCGAAGCTAAAAACAATTATGACCTAATTAAATCTTTTACACTAAACACCACGTATAACCAAAGAGTGTTGCCGAATTCCCCGTGAAGGGCTCTGGACAAACTCCTCTAGATTCTCCTTGAATGGGTTGAGGTGCCGCGTTGGCTCTCTTGGTTGAATACAAGTGTTAGCAACAATCCCAAGCAATATATCAATATGAGCACATAAGTATATCAAACATGTAAAGATTGACAATAAAGGAATGCAAGATATAACAATAGAGATAGAGAGAGAGAGAGAGAGGAATGGCAATCGCAAACACAAGGGTATGTTTCGAGGTTCGAGCACACTTGCTCTACATCCCCGCCTTTGACACATGAAGGATTTCCACTATGCAAGATCCCAATGGATCTCTCCTCGGTGCCGCAACACCTACAAGCCCTCGGACTCCCTAGTCCCGTACACACCGCAAGCCCACCGGCTCGCCGAGGCCGTACCTCAAACAACCGAGTCCGCACCCGAACTCAAAACAACGACGAGCACACTTGCCCATCTCCTCAAAGAACAAGAATGGAATCTTGGTGATCTAAACACTTTGATCACCTAACAAAAGCTCTCACAACACAATCCTATGGATAGATTAGGCAATGGATAGCTCAAGTGATTGTGAGAAAGCAAGGAAAGAAACTTTGATGAAAAACTCAAGAAATCTCTTTTAACACTCTTAATAAAATCTTCCCTTTAGATAGGAAATATTTGCTCACTATTTTGTGGAGAAAACTCTTCTGAAAGTATGGGAAAAACTGGCTCTAAAGGTCTCCAAAATCTTATCTCAAAACAATGACCAAACCCCCTTTTATAGAGGTCAGAAAAATATGACCGTTGGGGTCTGTCAGAGCTGCCGGTCGACCGCCCGGTCGACCGCCAACGGTCGAAAATCCGACCGTTGGAGCCTCCGGTCGACCGCCCGGTCGACCCAGAAATCCAGAGAGCAGAACTCTCTGCAGCGGTCGACCGTCCGGTCGACCGGACCACTGTGCTGCCAGACACGCACAAGTCTGTGCACGTCGGTCGACCGTGGGTCAACCGGACCATGGTGCGGTCGACCGCTCGGTCGACCGGACCAGCCTGTCAGCCAGTTCCAGGTCTAGAAAACTTGTTTAAAAATTAATTTTAGAATTTTTTAACACTTTTAAAATTTCATAAACTTGTTTTAACATTATATTGAAAACCAAACTTGTGATAAAAATTTTTCAAGACATATATCAACATATTCATATCATTTCAGCGTCTTGCAAATTTTATCAAAAATCAAAACATGTATTTTTCAAACTTGGTTTTCATAACTTCACAAAATATAAAAACAAGATATTTGATTTCATTTTAAAGCATAGTGTGTATGGATATGATCCACTACACAATCATAATGTAATATCTATGTTTTTGTCATAAAGCTCTAAATTAGGTTTTGGTTAAAAGATAAGTGCATGAGAAACACCAAAAACCGAACTTATATTTTTCAAAATGAAAAATCTTTTCTAAACTAAAAAATCTTTTATGAAAAGACAATAAAATCAAGAGTGTGTGTGCATGGTATACTTGAGCAATCCACCAACTATCTATCCTTTACATTTTTAACTAAAACAAAAACAAAATCTTATACCTAGACAAAAGTCTTCATCTTCTTGAAGTCTTCACTTGAAGGCTTCTCATCTTCTTGACTTGGTCCAAGCTTGATCCAAAAGCTCCTTGGATCACACCGTGCTAGCTCTAAATCTTGACATTTTATCCTTTGTTGAGCTATGCACCTACTAAGATCTTGATAATGAATCTGTCACTAATTAAACACAAGATCATTAGTAAATATAACTTCATGAGTTGATCATCATCAAAACTAGGGTGATAGGCCTTTGGGCCAACAATCTCCCCCTTTTTGATGATGACAAAACTCATGAGGTTATATATGCATGGATTAAAGCAAAGCTTCAAGGAAGCTCCCCTTAATTCATGCATAGACATAAATAATAATATATGACAATGATGGAGATGAAACAAAATAAATCTTTTTCTCCTATTTGCAAAACAAAAACATATATGCATAAATAACAAGGAAGACAAATACTACTCCCCCTTAAGCAATGAAAACATGCATATATACTCAAATACTTCTCCCCCTTTTTGTCAATCATCAACAAGGGTTCAAAGTAAATTTTTCTCCCCCTTTTTGTCAAAAACAAAAAGATCAAGAAGGGGTAATACAAATCAATCAATAAAGATTTATATGCAATATACATTCATGAAGAGGAAGACGCTAAGTTAGCTTCCCTACACATATGCATTACATGAAGAAGGGATGACAAGCCCTAACTCACATAACACATATTATGTAATGCATAAGAGGAGATGTGAAGCTCCCCCTACACACGTATATCATATAGAGAAGAGTTGTCAAGCTCCTCAATTTATAATATACTCAACATGAATCCATATGTAAGAGAGATGTTAAGCTCTCTTTGCATATAGGAAATACACATCAAACATTTTAAATTTTTTTTTAAAATTTTGAACTTACTTAATAAAACACATTTTGAGATATCAAATCAACATATTTTTTTTAATATCAATAGTAAACATATGAAAAAATTTTGTTTATTTTTCATCATAAACTTTGTGCTTTTAAAAATGTGAGCCAATTGTGAGTTAAGCACATGAAAATCATATATATGTATGAGCAATGAGTATACCAAATGAAATTGAAACATACATATATATAAGAAACAAAATATGAGTATATACAAAATAAGTTCATATTGATACCAATTGAAACGATTCAATGATACCAATTGACATAACAATAAAATCAAGTGTATATCTCATAACCTACCACCCTTCATATGCACAAGGTAAAAGATTTTCAATGAAGCATACAAGGCATAATCGCCCATCCATCCTCCCATAGATGGTAGGGGTTTCAAAAATAGATTTGAATATAAGCTTAGTTTGAAAAACTCTACCAAATGAAGAATTTTCACTAGAAAAATGTTTTTCATGAAACACAAGTAAATCACATGGCACTAAAAACACTCTAATATCCATGAAGTCCATAAAATTTTTAAAAGAGGTGAGTGCACTAGTGTTATGTGGAATATGGTATCATGAAAAAGTCAATAAAGCTCAATATTTCTTTAAATAAGAAAACACGAAAATCATCACAAATTTTTTTTAAAAATATATTTCAAGATATATGTATGTTTTGACAACACAATAAGTATACATACATATCTCTTAAACACAATTGAGTCCATATAATTAGATTTGCATTAAAGGCAAATGACTCAAGAGGTATACATGTATATCTTAAGGTTTGGCAAAATACACATATACATGAAATGAAAACACATGATCATGAATCAAATCCAAAAAGAGAATACAAGTTTAAGAATGTATGTATCATCAAAACCAAGTAATACAAGCACATTTCATGGGTTCAAATAAGCGTTCAAGCACAAATATAAATGGATTTATTTGTGGCCCACGATATGTACAAGTATAAATCCTAGTGCTGATAAAAACTAACATATAAACTAATATTCAAATTGATTGGTAGTGAAAAGTGCATTTTTATCATCATATTTACCATCACATTTTCATATTTATTCATTTAATTCTGCACATTTATTAATAATTTGTAATTTATTGTGTGCAGGCCTCGAATTGTTATTTTAGCAATAAATAAAGCCTAAAGAGCCCAAAAGCCCAGATCCAAGCCCATGTTTGAAGCCCAGGTGAAAAAGCGCAAATACAAAGAGTCAAAATGCAAATACAAGGGCTAAAAGTTGCAAATATCAGAAATTAGGGAAGGATAGACTTCTATCCAACCCTAAACACCTGCAGGATGAGAATAAAAGGGCAAGATAAGAAGAAAATTCGTGGGAGGAAGATTTGAAGAAATCTGGATTAAGGGTAACTTGATTACCAAGTTACCTCGAAAATCCAGATTTAAAAGGCCAGGATTACAATTCTAGAAGCAGGCGCCCACATGGACGGACCAGGAGAGGCCACGCGCCAAAGCGCGTGGCCAGAAGCCACAAAAGTGCCGCGGAACCGCCGCAAATCCGCGGCACTTTGATCTCATCCAGATCCCAAATTTCGTGGGCAAGTTCGTCCAGGACTCCTCGGTCTTCTGCACCTATAAATATCACCTGCATTGCAACGTAAAGAGGTCCAGCGTCCAGCAAAGGGCCAAAGTTCAGATTTTTAGGGTTTTTCCTCTTTCTTCTAGGTTAGGTTTTCTTTTTGTTTATCTTTTGTAAATTCTGAGAGTGGAGGAAGCTTTCATGGAGGAAAGAGTCCATGCTTGTACTGAGGTGACAGCGGTGTAAGCCAACTCTTCTTCAATTGTTAATGAAATCCATTCAAAGGTTTGTTTTTGTTATGTTTATTTGTTCATCTCTTCTATTTTATGTTGTGTTCTTGTTCTCTTTGATCTTGTTTTCTATATTGTTTCCTTCTCTGATGACTTGCAAACCGTGAGAACTTGACGCTTTGAGACTACCTAGCCGAAGAAGGAACCTTGACGGCCCATGGCGATGAACAAGTCTTCATAGCTTGTTGTTTTATTTCGTAGAGTAGATTAAGAAGGCGGACGATCCCATAAGCCGTGCTTGTACGCCTTCCAAGAAAAGGGAAATCATCGCAACGGTTCAAACGGCAAGCAAATAAAGAGATAAGTTCTCTTTCTTTTTCTTTTCTTTTCTTTTTGTAGGATAAATACAACTTCTCCATATTCTTTTCTTCCGACCCATTGTAAATACCATACCATCCATTGTAAATACCACTACTAATAATAAAAATAAAAGCTTTAGAGTATAACTTGCTTAACGCTTCCATCGCAGTCCCTCCTTGAGGATCACGACCCGCATAGCCTTGCTACCGCGGATTAGAACTGAACCTCACACTACTATTTCTAAATTTAATATCCTTATTTTTGTGTGCAGGAAAAATCAATCAAAAATTGGCGCCGTTGCCGGGGAGGGACGGTAAGTTATTCTCTAATAAAAAATATTTTTTATTAACTTATTCTTTATTCTTTTCTGTTGCAGGTTACAGGTGAAGAAACAGGATTTTTGCAACTGCAGTAACATATAAGTGGACCTGGGCCTCTGCTCCAGAAAGCAGAGCCCAGGATCCCTCCAAATTGCCGCAGAAACGCGGCCAAAGCCGCGGATCTGCGGCAAGGAGGAGTTCACTCCTGACAATTTTTCTGCAGGGTCTTCAGCTCTGCAAAATACAGCTTCTGCAATACTTATCTTCCTGTATTATTTACCATATACCTGCTAATTTAATCAACAGTAAAAAATTGGTTGTAATTAAAAATTGTTTAGACAATTGCATTCTAGGCACGTGTCTTTCAATTCTTTTACTTTTACTGTTGAAGAGTGCTGGAGGCAAGGTACGTACGCATTGCATGTAGAATAGGATTCATCTCTTGGTGATTTTCTGCTTTGAGTGATTCTTATCTATTTATCTTGTACACTTGCACTAATTCATCTTAAGGGCATAACCCATTAACAAGATAAGGTGGGGATTTCGTCACCCTTCCTTAGCCCAAAAATCATATCCCGAGCACTCACTAACCCAAGCCTAACTTAAAAATTAGTAGACGTTGGCCCTAGGGACATCTCGGACTCAATAGGAGATTATCCTAAGGGGGAACAGTGCTGGAAGTTGACTCTTGTCAAATCAGTGTCTAGGAAAGGGATTGAGGGCCGAAAGCCCGAAGATTGGTGGTTATTTAATTAAGGAACGTCTTTGATGGAAAACCTCCCACCACTCTTGCCCTGACCTGGCTGATTAACTTGTGGTCAAAGTCTGCACCCGACCTCCCGTGGAAAGTCTAACCAGTTAGGAGTCGTCTAGGTCATAGGTCTACTCTAACTTAGGTTAGAATTTTTCTTTTTGTTTGTTGTGTTTGTGTTGGTGTGATATGGCATATAAGAATAATTCCAATTTTAATCCATATTACACCCCTAACTATTATTCGGATATTACCAACCCGGCATACCCTAACTTTGACCAATCTAGTGTGCCGGAATGGTCTTATCCGAATGACTATAACCCACACCCCCCATCTTACAACTATAATTTACATAATAATTTCAACTCTTCACAGAGTTCATGGGTTTCGAGTCCCCCGAGTCTAATTCTCAACCAAATTGTCCTCCATATCCATCTAGTCCACATTCTTTCAATGATTCATACTTAGATCCACCAATTCAGAATAGACTACCATCTATTGGGGAAATGATAAGTATGCATAAGTCCAAGCAACAATCACCATCAATCTTAGATAGGATGATGCGTGAGTCCACCGACTCACAATTTCATCATGATGACACTTCATCTTTTCAAGACCAATCAGAACATGATGATCCTATCGACTATAAAGAGATGCTAGCTGCCATGACTGAGGCTCAATTAGCCCGTGATCATGACATAGATTTGATGGTTCAAGCTTTACATGCTCACAGTTCGGCCATTTCTGCTTTCATTGACCACTCACTTAGAGCCGACGAACCAAGTTGCTTTGGACAACAAGATTCTAATTCAGTACCATCATGTGAACTTGCCGAAACTCCAATTTTTGATAACTTGGCAAGTTTTTCCTTTCCTGAATTAGAACTTGAGCTTGAATATGATCATGATCTTCCACTTGATGATTCAATTTTATTTCCTGATCCAATAATGACTCCAGTGTCTCCACCTGATTTCACTTTTCCCGAGTCAACATTGGATCCTATTCCAATTCATTATGAAATTGAATCACCCATTTTAGATGATCATATTGAACTTGACCTAGATTCTCACAATCTCTTTACTTCTGAAATTGATTGTACAATTCTGACGGACGATGTTGACCTTAGTTTTGAAGAATTGTATGGCGATGAGCTAGAATTCCTTAATATTGGAAGTAAAGAGATATCATCCATATTAGGTCACATTCCATTGTGGGAAGAAGATTGTGGACTTGAGTTTCAATTTCTTGACTTGGACCCAATTCTTGAACCTAGCCCGATTCCTGAGCCCTTACTTGATTTGAGCATCTTCCCTGAGTCGGTATTCGTTCCCGCACCTATAATGTCCAAGTCAATAATTCCATCCTTTCATTCTCCATTTTGGGACAAGGAGGTTGAGACAATTAACTCTGAAACTTATTATGAAATTTGGAAATTCGATGGGGTGGAAATTTTTAAAAATAATTATACATATATTTTTGTGGGTTATGTAAGGAAAGTTTCTGGTGGGTTCCACCAAATTATCTGTTATCTTGATTGGGCCGCATTTCGTGGACCAATTAGACCACCTCCGGAACCACCCCCTAAGGTAATTTTCTGCCTTCCCTTGTTCTGTTTCATGCATATATGCAATCATTCATACATTGAGGACAATGCATGAGATAAGTGTGGGGGTGGGTTTTACTAACATACTAACATAGGTAAAAACTAAAAAAAAAAAAAAAAAAAAAATTTTAAAAAAAAAAAGTTATAAAAAGGAAATATTTTGACTTATTTTTTTGAAAGAAATCTAAGTTAGTTTTAAGGATTAGGAAAATCATGATTAGGATTTCTAAAAACTTGGTCAAAATAAAAATTGTTTAATTTTTAGGTATAGGAGAGAAATTGAATAAATAATTAGTCTTGATTTTTACCTTAATGAAATGTGCATACCAAATGCATATCTAGGATTCTAAGACAAAGACCTTGTGCCTCATAAAGAAAAAAGAAAAAAAAAATCACCAATTAAGCTGATACATGTGCCTCAAGAAGCATAAGTATTCATGCCTAAAGGTGAGTAAATAAAATAAAGTCCTTAGTTTTGGGGCCTAGTTCACTCGAATTTGAGTCCGCGGGTGTTTTCTCACCTGGTGCCCTAAAGCCGACCGGTTTGGGAGCCATCGACTTTAAGTTCGTTACATGGGTGGATTAGAAAGCCTAAGAAGACTAAGAAATATAATATATGTATTAACACATCTAATAATCAATTAGTTAGGTATGAGGGCCTCAAGAAGCCTTGATACTTATACGAAAGAAAATTAGATGAGCTATACATGCCAAAAAAAAAAAAAAATATATTAAAACATCTAATAGTCAATTAGTTAGGTATGAGGGCCTCAAGAAGCCTTGATACTTACACGAAAGAAAATTAGATGATGTTATAAAAATAATAAAGAGGCATGAGAGTCTAAGTTAAGGAATTCCTAGATTCACAAGGGTGCGTATGACTTTTGGTAACGAAAAACACTATATTAGAAGTTCAATTTTAATCCTTACCTAAAATGAATAACAATTGACTTTATAAAGACTAGGTTTGAAGAATGAATAAAAATGATAATCCTAAAACTTATAGACTACTTAGTCTCTTCAATAATAATTCAAATATTTTCCTTTTTATGGATTTTGTGGGTGCAATCCGCTGAAAACCCTCACGAGACAACACTCGTCCTCTAGGGTAACCTAGGGGTTTAACGGCTTGTTGCACGTGCTAAGTGCAATCGTGATTCCTACGAAAGTGAGTTAGGTTAGATTAACTTTTTATTTCTTTTTCTTTGTTTTTACTCGAGGACGAGCAAAAAGATAAGTGTGGGGGTGTGATTGGTAGTGAAAAGTGCATTTTTATCATCATATTTACCATCACATTTTCATATTTATTCATTTAATTCTGCACATTTATTAATAATTTGTAATTTATTGTGTGCAGGCCTCGAATTGTTATTTTAGCAATAAATAAAGCCTAAAGAGCCCAAAAGCCCAGATCCAAGCCCATGTTTGAAGCCCAGGTGAAAAAGCGCAAATACAAAGAGTCAAAATGCAAATACAAGGGCTAAAAGTTGCAAATATCAGAAATTAGGGAAGGATAGACTTCTATCCAACCCTAAACACCTGCAGGATGAGAATAAAAGGGCAAGATAAGAAGAAAATTCGTGGGAGGAAGATTTGAAGAAATCTGGATTAAGGGTAACTTGATTACCAAGTTACCTCGAAAATCCAGATTTAAAAGGCCAGGATTACAATTCTAGAAGCAGGCGCCCACATGGACGGACCAGGAGAGGCCACGCGCCAAAGCGCGTGGCCAGAAGCCACAAAAGTGCCGCGGAAACCGCCGCAAATCCGCGGCACTTTGATCTCATCCAGATCCCAAATTTCGTGGGCAAGTTCGTCCAGGACTCCTCGGTCTTCTGCACCTATAAATATCACCTGCATTGCAACGTAAAGAGGTCCAGCGTCCAGCAAAGGGCCAAAGTTCAGATTTTAGGGTTTTTCCTCTTTCTTCTAGGTTAGGTTTTCTTTTTGTTTATCTTTTGTAAATTCTGAGAGTGGAGGAAGCTTTCATGGAGGAAAGAGTCCATGCTTGTACTGAGGTGACAGCGGTGTAAGCCAACTCTTCTTCAATTGTTAATGAAATCCATTCAAAGGTTTGTTTTTGTTATGTTTATTTGTTCATCTCTTCTATTTTATGTTGTGTTCTTGTTCTCTTTGATCTTGTTTCTATATTGTTTCCTTCTCTGATGACTTGCAAACCGTGAGAACTTGACGCTTTGAGACTACCTAGCCGAAGAAGGAACCTTGACGGCCCATGGCGATGAACAAGTCTTCATAGCTTGTTGTTTTATTTCGTAGAGTAGATTAGAAGGCGGACGATCCCATAAGCCGTGCTTGTACGCCTTCCAAGAAAAGGGAAATCATCGCAACGTTCAAACGGCAAGCAAATAAAGAGATAAGTTCTCTTTCTTTTTCTTTTCTTTTCTTTTTGTAGGATAAATACAACTTCTCCATATTCTTTTCTTCCGACCCATTGTAAATACCATACCATCCATTGTAAATACCACTACTAATAATAAAAATAAAAGCTTTAGAGTATAACTTGCTTAACGCTTCCATCGCAGTCCCTCCTTGAGGATCACGACCCGCATAGCCTTGCTACCGCGGATTAGAACTGAACCTCACACTACTATTTCTAAATTTAATATCCTTATTTTTGTGTGCAGGAAAAATCAGTCAACACAAATCATGAAGCATCAAATTTGAGAAAACTAGAATCATGTGGAAATCTTAAAAATTATTTGAAGAATAAATAACTAGTATAAATTGTTTTGAAAAACTAGTTGAAGATCCTTCAAATATGTCAAATCTTATGTTTTTCATAAACATAATTAGATACATAAAAATTTAAGCACTCATGGTCTATAAGGCTCAAAATGTTTTTAATAAAAGAGTGTGAGTGTTAAACGATCATGTAAATAGCATTTTTATGAAAATAGTCAATGAAGCTCAAAAAGATCAAAAGTCACATTTTTTAACAAAAATACGAAAAATCATTTTTAATCAAAACACTAATCTTCATGGTATATGTATGATTAATCCAATCCTAACAATACACATACATATCCCAAATATTAAAAGAGTCTATTAAATATGTTTGCATGAAGGCAAGAGACTCACGGGTATACATGTATATTTATTAGATTAGAATTAAAAATACATATACATGAAGTAAAGTATAAAAATAGGCATAACAAGTATAAATGAAAGAATCATCAAAACTAGACTATGCATATGCAACTAGTGGGTACAAATGAGCATGAAGTTCAATCATATATGAATCAATTGTAATTCACTAATTGTATATGTATACATGCATGTTTTGATAAAATCTTCATTTAAACATGTAAATACCACATGAAGCACACACAAAAATATGAACATGCTATATGATATATGAAATTAAAAGCATGTGCATAAATAAAAGTAGGAGTTTAGAAATTGTTAGCAACTCCAAAGCTTCAAATATGGTGGTTGTCCCACCAAAGCCTCCTTGATAGCGGTGCTCCAAATGTGTGTCCATCAAGTCCATTTGCATCCACTACCAAGGCACCAATCCTCTCACGTCTTGTGAGAGCCCTCACCTACATCACAAGCAAATGGTGGGGGTTTTGGTACCCATATTTCTTGTAGGGTCCACGGGGGTTAGCTTTGTTGTAAGGAACCCAAAATCTTTTATACTTAGCAAAATTAAAATGATCTAATCTATCATAACAATATTTTGCTAAATGGCCTTTGCGGCCACAATGTGTACATATGTACACCTTAGTATGCTTATGTGTAGGAGTGTGATCATGTTGTGCAACATAAGCAAATGCATGGTTATGATGTGCATGAATGTGTGGAGTTTGTTTCTTTGAAAACATTGACTCCAACCTAGAATGATTAAAAGCACAAGAGTTCAAGGTTGAACTCAAACCATCCATTTTATTTTTCAAATTCTTAATCTCGTTAGTTGTGGCATGTAAAGCATGGTGAGATGTAGAATCATTTTCTTTTTCTTTTGTGAAACAAAATCTTTTTCTTTTCACAAATTTTTCTTTTCAAAGAATTATTTTCTTGAAAAACATCTTCTCTTTATTTTTCCACCAAATCAATTTATCTTTCAAAGTATTGTTTCCTTCACACAAATCATTCAATTTTGAAAATAAGGAAACATTCTCATTTTTCAAATCTTATTTTCCTTTTCTAAGCATGCAATCTTAGATTTAAAAGAATCATTTTCTTTAAGCATGCAATCAAAATCCTTTTTCAAATTTTTGTTTCTTTTTCTAAACATGCAATGTTAGATTTAAAAGAGTCTTGTTCTACATGCATGCAAGCAATATTCTTTTTCAAAATTTTATTATCTTTCTTAATCATGTCATAATTTTCAAGCAAAAGATGACAAAAAGTAGATAGCTCATCATATGACATGTCCTCTTCATCGGATTCGGAGTTTACCTCAAGGGGGTTATCCCCTTGGACCATATAGCATACGTTGGAGATGTCGCTTCCAACGTCCGAATCGCTCCCCGCATAGTATAGATCTTTTTCACCGAGGGAGATGAGGGTATTCCAAACTACAAAAGCCGAATCAAAATTAGAAACTCTAGATAAATAAACATCATCTAGGGTAGACTTGATAGCGTGAAGGGCTTTTGCATTAGCCTCAAAATTCTTACCATTTGAACAATATGAATCATTAGATATGGCAAGATAAACATGAATGCCTAAGGCCTTGAGGTACAATGACATCTTAACCTTCCAAATTTGGATGTTAAGAATGTCAAAGGTGGGTGGTGACATGAAGTCCATGGTGTGTGTACAAAAATATTGTGATTAGCCTAAAAATAAGGATCTTTTACTCTAGGTTGTTAGACCCAAATCAGAGTACCAAGCTCTGATACCAATTGTAAATCACCTAGAGGGGGGGTGAATAGGTGATGGCTAATCTAATGGTCACTTAGTGCCGAATGATGCAAATAATGCGGAAGCTAAAGACAATTATGACCTAATTAAATCTTTTACACTAAACACCACGTATAACAAAGAGTGTTGTCGAATTCCCGTGAAGGGCTCTGGACAAACTCCTCTAGATTCCCTTGAATGGGTTGAGGTGCCGCGTTGGCTCTCTTGGTTGAATACAAGTGTTAGCAACAATCCCAAGCAATATATCAATATGAGCACATAAGTATATCAAGCATGTAAAGATTGACAATAAAGGAATGCAAGATATAACAATAGAGATAGAGAGAGAGAGAGGAATGGCAATCGCAAACACAAGGGTATGTTTCGAGGTTCGAGCACACTTGCTCTACATCCCCGCCTTCGACACATGAAGGATTTCCACTATGCAAGATCCCAATGGATCTCTCCTCGGTGCCGCAACACCTACAAGCCCTCGGACTCCCTAATCCCGTACACACCGCAAGCCCACCGGCTCGCCGAGGCCGCACCTCAAACAACCGAGTCCGCACCCGAACTCAAAACAACGACGAGCACACTTGCCCGTCTCATCAAAGAACAAGAATGGAATCTTGGTGATCTAAACACTTTGATCACCTAACAAAAGCTCTCACAACACAATCCTATGGATAGATTAGGCAATGGATAGCTCAAGTGATTGTGAGAAAGCAAGGAAAGAAACTTTGGTGAAAAAAACTCAAGAAATCTCTTTTAACACTCTTAATAAAATCTTCCTTTTAGATAGGAAATATTTGCTCACTATTTTGTGGAGAAAACTCTTCTGAAAGTATGAGAAAAAGTGGCTCTAAAGGTCTCCAAAATCTTATCTCAAAACAATGACCAAACCCCTTTTATAGAGGTCAGAAAAATATGACCGTTGGGGTCTGTCAGAGCTGCCGGTCGACCGCCGGTCGACCGCCAACGGTCGAAAATCCGACCGTTGGAGCCTCCGGTCGACCGCCCGGTCGACCCAGAAATCCAGAGAGCAGAACTCTCTGCAGCGGTCGACCGTCCGGTCGACCGGACCACTGTGCTGCCAGACACGCACAAGTCTGTGCACGTCGGTCGACCGTGGGTCAACCGGACCATGGTGCGGTCGACCGCTCGGTCGACCGGACCAGCCTGTCAGCCAGTTTCAGGTCTGAAAAACTGGTTTAAAAATTAATTTTAAAATCTTTTAACACTTTTAAAAATTCCATAAACTTGTTTTAACATTATATAGAAAACCAAACTTGTGATAAAAAATTTTCAAGACATATATCAACATATTCATATCATTTCAGTGTCTTGCAAATTTTATCAAAAATCAAAACATGTATTTTTCAAACTTGGTTTTCATAACTTCACAAAATATAAAAACAAGATATTTGATTTCATTTTAAAGCATAGTGTGTATGGATATGATCCACTACACAATCATAATGTAATATCTATGTTTTTGTCATAAAGCTCTAAATTAGGTTTTGGTTAAAAGATAAGTGCATGAGAAACACCAAAAACCGAACTTATATTTTTC
Organism: Agave tequilana; assembly: GCA_038442645.1. Lineage (NCBI taxonomy): Eukaryota > Viridiplantae > Streptophyta > Magnoliopsida > Asparagales > Asparagaceae > Agave > Agave tequilana. The sequence goes on along the minus strand of JAVJIF010009231.1, from coordinate 1,854 downwards.
AAATGAAAAATTTTTTCTAAACTAAAAAATCTTTTATGAAAAGACAATAAAATCAAGAGTGTGTGTGCATGGTATACTTGAGCAATCCACCAACTATCTATCCTTTTCATTTTAACTAAAACAAAAACAAAATCTTATACCTAGACACAAGTCTTCATCTTCTTGAAGTCTTCACTTGAAGCTTCTCATCTTCTTGACTTGGTCCAAGCTTGATCCAAAAGCTCCTTGGATCACACCGTGCTCACACCGTGCTAGCTCTAAATCTTGACATTTTATCCTTTGTTGAGCTATGCACCTACTAAGATCTTGATAATGAATCTGTCACTAATTAAACACAAGATCATTAGTAAATATAACTTCATGAGTTGATCATCATCAAAACTAGGGTGATAGGCCTTTGGGCCAACAGGCATTTAGCCAATACAAATCAATCACCTCACACTTGAGGGATTCCAACACAAGCTCCACCTCTCACTAGAGGGAGCTAAACACAATCTCCACCTCTCACTAGAGGGAGCCAACCACAACTTCCAATATCACCTCACAATAGAGGGATACCAAATCAATCTCCTCTCACTAGAGGGATTTCACAATGAAGGAAGTTTACAACTTGGAGGTCTATCTCAACCACAAACCAATTTTCCCACAAAACAAAGATCCTAATAGATAGGATAGAAGATATGGCTCAAGTGTGAGAAAAACACAAGGAATGGAAAATAAATACTCAAAGAAAATCCTTGGGAAAAACTAGAAATAAGGATGAAAAAGATGAACCAAAATACTTTTCCCAAAATCACTTTTCTTTGATTTTCCAAACCCTATAAAAACACCAAATCAAATGTAAACTTTAAAGCCCAAAACTCTTTTGAAACGGTATAAAAACACTAGAGAGTATAGGAATTTTTGGCTCTTCAAATTCTGTCTAAAACAGCCCAAAGAACCCCAATATATAGGCCAAGAAAAAAATCTAGCCGTTGGGGTCCAGTCAGTATCCTGGACAGCTGTCGGTCGACCGGCCCGGTCGACTGCCAACGGTCAAATTTCTGACCGTTGGGGCAACGGTCGACCGGCCCGGTCGACCGTGGCCTAGAACAGAGAGCAGAGCTCTCTGCCGGTCGACCGACCCGGTCGACCGGGGCTTTCCAGAGAGCAGAAGCTCTCTGGCGGTCGACCGGGTCGGTCGACGGCCCTCCAGCCAAACTGGCGTGCACATTCTGTGCACGTCGGTCGACCGACTCGATCGACTGACTCCTAGCTCAGTCGACCGGTCCGGTCGACCGACAGAAGCCAGAACAGGACTAATAAGGGATTGAAAACTTGATATTTTTCCTCTGATAAAATCCCATAAAATCTCTAAAAAGCCACAAAAATAGTTTCAGTATAATACTTTGATATACAAACATGTTTTAGTAAAATCAAATCATGTTACAAACATTTTGAACTATTTTTGTAACTTAGAAATTTGCCTAAAACCAAAATCCGTATTTTCCAAAACTAGGATTTTGAAATAAAAATCCGATTTTTTCAAAACACATCCAAATACAAAAACATGATATAGAAATAATATTTAAGCATGTAGTATATGGATAGAATCTAATATACATGAAAGATATATATATATAATATATATATATATATATATATATATATATATATATATATATCACTGTTTTTTACATTTAAATTCGAAAATAAGTTTTGTTAAAAATACCAAAACTCCAAACTCATGAAATAGACTATCAAACTAAGTTTGTTTAAATAGTTGAAGCATAGATGTATATAGAACAAATCTAATATACATTAAACCATGTAAACTTGTTTTGATTCTATCTATTCATGAAAACTAAGATCGGT